>JAZGTI010003243.1:12414-32282 GCA_036877585.1 Botia kubotai
GAGAGAAGGTTGTGCTGTGCTGACGTTGATTTCCAATCAGAAAAAAAGATAATCTCATCCAGCTGTCTGAGCCTCCTCTGGCCTCTATTAGTGAATGACAGATTAATACAGAGATGGAGAAATACAGTAAACAGAGAGAGACAGTCATAATAACAGCAACCAGTTTCAATGTACAGTTGGGAATGTTTAGTTGCATCTCTGATGTTAAAAAAGGAATCAATAAACTGTGGCACCTACAAAGTATTTTAGACATTTATGCCACATTTAAAAAAAATTGTGACATTTGAATATTAAAGAAAGTGGCAAAATCTTTAAAGCAGCTGATGTGAATGTGTTTTTGAGTGGATGTGTGTAGCTCATACAAGAGGAATACAGGAGCAGAGGAAATACAGGTGTCACTGTATGCAGTGTATCAACACACAATATAAAATAACTGTAGCTGAGAATGAATTACAGTAGCAGTAAGAAGCAAACATACATGAGACATGAGACTTACATTCTGTCTGTTATATAGCAACCTCACTCTGCAAAACAATAATAGGACAAGCTTTTGTAATACATGCCCAACAGTTAGACAACCTCTGAAATCCTGTGACGTCTGTACTTGCGTTACACAGAAGACTCACTAGCGCCCCTTGGTGGATGAATCTGAACTGATTTAGCTGAAGACAGTTAATCAGAATGAAAATGCTTTTTGCTACAATAGCTTCTCAATAACTCAAACACGCTACATTTACTTTGTAGGTACAAACATTTCTTATGCTCAGTAAAACTACCAGACACACTTTACTCATCCACAGTTTCATTTATTGTCATTTCTACAACATGTACATCAGCACAGTCAAATAAAAGTGGGTAATTCTGTTGCTAAAATTCTCACCACGTTAACATGTCTCGTGAGAATTCTGAACTTCAAATGAACAAACTTTGCTAAACCTCATGATTCAAAAAACAACACCACAACGGTTTAAACTCTCCTTATTTTTTCCCCAGTTCTGGAGAAGATTTCCAGTTATTGTTGGCTCTTTGTACTGGATCCGACTGGTTTAATGTATGTAGTGTAAGACCAGGACTCTTGCATTACAGATAACAGCAGTCAAAGATCAATCAGTGGAAGAAACATGAATCAGAGATTCACAATTTAAACTCATAGACTGTAGTTCGTTTTAAACTGGACACATGACCTCTGAATGCCTCGCTGAGAGGGATGAACATCATCCATTTACTGAAGCATTCAAGAACTCTTCATAACATTCACTTTCTCCTTCAACGGAAGAAAAAGTACTTAACACAAGTGTTAATTACAGCACTGATAAAAACAAAAACTAGTAATGCAGTTCAGAGGAGCAGAGCGGCCGACCGGCTGCACCTGCAGGACTTTGAGATCGTGGTTCAGGAAGGGCCAGCAGCTCCGCCCAGACTGTACCGCAGGTCTTGGTCCTGAGGGAACTGAATTTCTCCAGTGGTGTTGTCTGGGCGGACGACGGGCGAGGGGGCGTGTGGGGTGGCGCTCGGGGGAGAGGAGGGTACCTGACTGGGGCGCAGGTCTGCAGACAGATGCCTGTCTTCTGACATCTGCTGCGGGAGCAGCTGCAGCAGCGTGGCTGTTACATCACGAGGGTGTTTAGAGGACCCCTTCGCTTCAGGCTTCATTAATGTAGCATCTGCCCCAAAAAAACACAGAAAAAACATTACCACAGAGAGAAACGCAACACAGAGAGAAACGCAACACAGAGAGAAACTCAACACAGAGAGAAACTCAACACAGAGGGAAACGCAACACAGAGAGAAACTCAACACAGAGAACACATCAACACAGAGAGAAACTCAACACAGAGAACACATCAACACAGAGAGAAACTCAACACAGAGAGAACCTCAACACAGAGATAAACTCAACACAGAGAACACATCAACACAGAGAGAAACTCAACACAGAGAGAACCTCAACACAGAGATAAACTCAACACACTGTCAGAAACAACCGATACATTCACATCAGTTCTCAAACACACAGTGACTGTGACGCACGAGCTACTTAGCTAACCACTTAAACAGACATATCCACACACCATTACTGTATGCTAGTTTTTATAGTATTGTTGTTATTTCTTTAAGTCTCTGTGGCATTGTAAACCATCTAAGTAACAGTCTGATTGCATTTAAATATTTCAAACGTTCAAACTAAATAGAATTGATTATAGAATTTAAACCTGAGGCAGAATTTCATATTAGCACATTCAAACTGAAAGTCAACACGAGATATTTCCTGTATGTCTTTACATGTGTGACACTATATTTAAAACAGTCACAGCATTATTTATGGTGTTTACGGTTCATACACCGTGTTGTAAGATAATCTAAATTCTAAGAAAAGGGCCTCATGATTATCTGTACAGGTTTATTGTAGCTGAAGTTCTCAAGAGCCTCGAGGGTTAAAATGTTTGTAGACTCATCAGAGGATGATAATGGCAGCTGATGTTTACATTTATAAAGATTAACTCATCTACATTAACTAGCATTAATCAGTGATATCGCTGCTGTTCATCAGCGAGACCTGATGATTTGGGAATTCTGCAGTCGTGTAAGACGAGTGAGAAGCTAAAAGTCACTGCGGTTGCTACAGTTCACACTGAACATTCTAAATCATTCTGACGATTTGATTTAAAGATCTAGAGGGACTTACTGAAAGCATTGGATTGGGTTTGTTTTTCATTGTGAATTTAGTGACAGATTTACAATGATAAAATCATTTTGGTTAGAATGTAGGCTACATAATTTAATACTAATTTTTTGATATTTTCCTTTACTTTTATCACAGTTTATTAATTTTGCAATCTGTAACTTGCCTCTGTCACCATCTCCATTTGAAATATATAACTGCAGGTTAATTTTCATACTTTTCTTAACATATGTTGAAGCAAAATGACATTTTCAGGGAAAACGGACAGACAGCTCAAATTCTAAACGATTATTAGCTTACCGTTGTGAATCAGTGTAAGGAGATCGTTTTGAACACTGATCTGTCGTGTGCTAATTACCAATACACTAATTTAGCTCATTTTTACTTTAAATGATGGATTGCAGCTTTCAATTAATGAATTTGGTAGTGGATTGTCAAGTATTTTTGGGAGTGCAAACTTAATTTTGATAATCATGCCATATGTACTCCTGCTGCACAAAGATGAATACATCCTAACCTTTAGATGTCACACAGAAAAACAAATACAAACAGCCTCTTCTCCATAAAACACAGTATAGATAAGTGTGATGACAAAACATACAGTATAACTATCATTTATTTGACACGCGTCTCACAGTAAGACTTTTATTACAGTGTTTTCACAAATTAAAAGCCAAAGACTGTCTGAGAAGGTCAGATAGAAAATAAATCTACCAATAAAAAAACTGAACAAAAACAACACTGAGTTGAGCTAAAATAATCTGCATGATTTTATCTGCCAGAACACACGAATCAGACGATGTTTAAGAATCAGATCTTACATAGCCGGATTAGATCAGTCAGATAATTGACATCTTTCAGATGTATCTTATTAGAATCACGTTCTCACACAACCTGTGGAGAACATCCAGGTGTGTTTTCACCAAAACTTTGAATGATCATAAATTGCAAGCAGTAGCAAAAAAGCCATTGAGTATCTGAGTGAAATGGTCTTCTGATTGTGTTGTCATGTTCTTGACAGGTGTAGTAAGACTGACAAACATAACCTTTGCTAGAGGAGTTTGACACACTCGTAAACTAACAGTGGAGTAATGCTAGCTGCTGATTTCTATGCTAACCTCTCAGATCAGTCTGTGTATCAGAACAGAGGCACAAGTGAAGATGTGTCCAAAACTGCTCTTTATTCCAGGACTATATTAAATCTGAGACAAACAGAGGCCAGGGCAAACACTAACCAGATTTTGGGGGTTCACCCTCTTCAGGGTGCAGTGCACCTGTTTAGTATTTGTTTGAGAGCACACACTGTCCATCGGGCACAAACGCAGTGTTTGATTAAACTACACATGGCAATCAGTGGGATGAGATTTTGTTCCTATAAAAAATTAAACTGAATGCTGCAAGACTCAGTGGACTCAAACTCATGACAGAAGAAAAAATTCAAATAAACATGACAATTTATTTATTTTGTTAGCTTGCAGTCCTTCAATAAAGTTTCCCTTTTATCCGACAGGAAAGCAACAACGAAAATCAACTCTACAAGAAAAGTGTATAATAGCTTTGATGCGGCTGGGTCCCACATAACCAGAAGACAGCTAATGAGGCCTCACAACCTTTATTAGCTGCAGCCAATCACAGCTTTTGACTAATCAGGCCCCGCCCCTCCCATAGATTTAACTAACACTTGCCCTCGCGATCGCTGCCCGTGACGGAAGCGGAGCTGCCACGCGCGTCCTCTGACCGAACTCCATTGCGTTCATCCACTGGCTCCGTGCCCTGCGCCTGAGTCTTGATCAGCTGCTCCAATAGGAGCGCAAGCAGGCCGGCCTGGTCTTCCTGCGGGGGCTCTGGTGGCTGCTGATTGGTGGAGGACTGCATGAGGGTGGAGAGCTGGCTGAGCAGTTCTACCTGCTGGGTGGGGTCCAGATCAGGGGTGGAGGGGGCGGCCGGCGTTCCGGACCGCAGTGACGTGGAGGCTTCAGATGAGCTGCGGAGAAACTCCGTCATCTGCGGGATGCTGCTGAGACTGTCAGTTTGGCCCTGCAGCAGATTCAGAAGTACAGCCAGTTCTGTCTGGTTCAACTGCTCTGCTGCAGCTCCCAGACCTGCACGTTAAACACACGGCACACACGACAGTCAGAAACAGAACTGGCCAAAAATCACTCACCTCAGCTTTATTTCTCAAGTGTTTTCCACAAGTTTTCATTGTTGCAGAGCAGCTTCACAGAAACTAATAGAACTGGTTCATAAATAACTGTACAGAAGGTTAAAAAAAACAGGGAAATTAAAAAATACATAAAACATGGTATTATTGTAACGGTTTCATAAGACGCAAGATGGATGTGAAAATAAGTGTGTATATGATTGCAATTAGACTGTTATTATGTACAGGAGACAGGAAGTCGTCATCTGACAAAGTTTTCAATCGTTTTTACAACCCATTTAAAGTTGGGATTATCAGAGATATACTACAACAACAACAGACCAGTAAAACCAATGTAATGATGCAGGATCCAGTATGAACGCTTTGAACAGAAACAGTCTCAAATACAGGAAGGAGCCAATCAGATTGGAGCTTACAAGATGGAGCAAGTCTGGTAAGATCAGCTCACCTTCCAGCTCACCAGCTGTGATGTTTGCAGGAGCAGGTTGGGCGGATGAGGGTGGAGGAGGTGGCCGGATGTTCTCCCCTCCTGCAGCCGCTCCGGACTCCTTTCGTGGCACTTTGGTAGCAGTGCACTCCTCAGGCACTCCGCTCTGCCTCTGTCGCCGGCGCTTCTTACTCCACAGCTCATGACAGTCTTGCCAATGAGGCAAACTGAAGAAAACACACTGTTAGATTACATGTTAAAACATCTGACAATTCAGTACAACACACACAGGCTTCAACTAACAGTACACAAACTTTTGCTCAAAGTTAAACTTTTGAGGTGTTATCAAATGTAACATCAAACGATTTCAAAATTGAGATGACAAGCGTCAGATCACTGACTCTGGGGGCGGCATCTTGTTGGGCTCCACGTCACACAGAAACTGGCTCGTGAGAGCCTGTTCAGCTGTACAGCGTCTGGATGGGTCCAGCGTCAACATGTGGTCCAGCAGATCCAGAGCAGACGTCGGCAGGCTGCAAGACACGCATGCCGAGGACATTCAAGAACCTAAATCTACATTAACCAGAATTTCAAGTGTTTTTCTTTTGTTTGTATGATGTCTTGAAGACGTTTGAGAGATGTGTTTAATTTGTTTGGAGGACGGACGTGGTTTAGGAAACTCACAAGGCAAACTCCTCTCGCAGTCGTCGTCTGTATTGTTTCTTGGGTTTCATGGTGTTGAAGTTTGGGAGTTTAATCACATCGGGCCAGGCAGCAGGACACGGGCTGCCACACAAACGACTGACCAACAAGAAATACATTAAACCATTAAAAACAGTAACAGCAGAAAGCACAGCTGCTCTTACTCAACATTACAACATTGTTAAGGGCTGTTCACACCAAGAACATTAACTGTAAAGATAACTATAACAATGTCAGCATCCACAGATGATAATGTTGTTAACTCCGAGCTTGTGCGCTGCAGTATGTGTGCGATTTTCAGTCAGCGGTTTAAACACATTCTGTAATTTAGTCCAATGAAATCTTTCCCCTGTGTAGTCACAGATAAAACTTCAGTTACAGTTCCTGGTGTGAACGGCCCTTTTCACAGTCCACACACACACACAGTGAACATACAGCGGGTGAACACACACCTGATCAGCTCCAGCTGTAGCAGCTCTTGGTTAGCCTGGAAAATTGGTTTCTTAGTGAAGAGCTCTCCCAAAATACACCTTAACCCAAAGAGAGAACAGCACAGCACATGTGTCACAATACAGTAGACATGAGAGAGTAAAGCAGTATGAGAAATACAGCACGAGAACAGCACATGTGTCACAATACAGTAGACATGAGAGAGTAAAGCAGTATGAGAAATACAGCACGAGTCTGACCCGCAGCTCCAGACGTCTATGGCGGGCGAGTATCTCTCCTCGCCCAGCAGCAGCTCAGGTGGGCGGTACCATAGTGTGATCACCTTATTAGTGTACGGTCGACTGGAAACAACCCACCACAAAGATCACACTGTAAATGAAGCGACTCCACCCAACTTTATATCAGCTTGCAATTATAAGACAAATCTTTACTTTAGGTCAAATAAAATATTTGGTGTTTAAAATTATTTGACGTTTTAGTGCCACAAGATATATTTCCAATCAAATCACCTCTATTACATCTATATCTACATATATATATATATATATATATATACACACCCAGTAACACATACATTTCATTTAATGTGCATTTATCCTAAATTCAAAGTCTGATTTTACAGCCCAGCTCTGCAGAAACACATACAACTTAAACCTGTAACATTCAAACGTACCTTTCCTCAGAGTTATAGAGGCGAGCTAATCCAAAATCAGCTAGCTTGATCTGGCCACTGTGAAAGGGAATAAATGTGAGAGGTTGTGCTTGTGTTGAAATGTTCACACAGTGTGTGTGTGTGTGTGTGTGTGTGTGTGTGCTGTACCTGTTGTTCAGCAGGATATTGGAGCACTTGATGTCCCTGTGCAGGAAGTTCTTCTTGTGGCAGTAATCTAATCCCTCCATGAGCTGATGCATGAAGCTCTGAATGTGTTCCTGAGAGAAGGACACCAGCCCAGACTCCAGCAGCCCCATCAGATCATGATCCATGTACTCAAACACCAGGTAAAAGGCACCTGAACACACACACAGCTCTGAGAATGTGTGGAGAAATTAAACTGACATCTCTGTAGGTGAACTCAACAGACCTCTGTCCTTTTTGAAGTCAAGCGCATCCTGTTTATCAGTGACGATCTCCTTCATGTTCACCACACTGCTGTGGTTGAGCTGTCTCAGGATCTTGATCTCTCTGATGGCCGTGATTGGAAAACCTTCTTTCTCGTTGTCCAGTCTCACCTTCTTCAATGCCACCAGCTCACCTTCTCACACACACACACACACACAATAAATCAATCACTGAATAATATACAAATGAAATCTCGCCATGTTAATGTGAAGCATCGTGTGTTCTGATTGGCTGTGACAGTGTTGATTCACGCAGCAGCTTCACATTCACAACACACTGATTCATTGCTTCACACCCAGGTCAGGTCACTGTACTAGTGTGACAGAAACATGACTCTCCTCTCAACGTGACAGACAAACTAAGTACAGGAAGTTATCCATCCGAGTGAGGCCTAACTTACTGTAAAACCATAAAATTCTTGTGTAACGGAAAACTCATATCAAATACATTGTTGAAACGGAGTATGAAACAAGATATTTTCTCTACAGCTCATCAAGTAGTGCTAATATACAAAACACCAAAGATGTTAAAACAACAAGCCACTGATACTGATGCATTAAAGCAGTGTGTGTAAGCTGAGGGGAAAAGCAGTTCAGACAAAACAATGCAAGATCTATTTGAACTCACAATCACAGCTTGATATGGACACAACAGCTGCAGTTAGTCTCATTTATCTCCTACAAACAGCACAGAGGGGCAGCACACCTGTGTCTTTGTCTTTAGCTTTGTACACCTGACCATACGTTCCTTCTCCAATGATGCCGATGATGTCAAACTTATCCACACAGCGCTTCCCCCAGTCAGTCTGAGTCTGCTTCCTCTCCCCGTATCTCGGACAGCAAATCCTGGAGAAATTTCAGAGACACAGACTGGAGACGTCTGGATTCTCGGTTTGAAGTTACTCTTGTTGTACTGCTTAACTAAAGTCTTGAAGCACTCGTGGGGCTACACATGCAGGTACCTACTTTGGTCTCTTCTTGTAGGTCAGCTGCAGAGGGGTCGTGGACTCCTGGACAGGAGACTGTGGGGGGGAGGGGTCTCTACCATGAAGCACGGGTGGGAGGGGCAAATCACTGAGAAGGCGTGTCCTAACTTCCTTTTCTTTCTCCTTCTCCCTCTCTTTTCTTGATGACCTCTGAGAAACGCTTTTCTTTGGACTAAGAAAGCAGGAACAACAGGATAAAAATGTGTTATTCATTTCATCAGATAAATAAAATGATGCGAATACAAGCAATTCTGCAACAAGATGACAACGTATAACGCTACCAATATATGATGCAATGCTCTGCTCATTATGTATGGCTTAGAGTAACGTATAGATTTGGACACCAGAATAACACAGTACAGCAGCATATACAGGCCCTGCTGGGCCATATTCAGGCAGCACAAGATCAAAGAGATACAGGAGAGCATGGAAGCATTTTCAAACTAACATCACACACCTGTGTGAATGAAAAAACACTTCATACAACCACTAAGATAGCAGACTGGACCACATTTACATGCTACATGCTTCTTTAGCCTAACTGCTTATATTGAAAAGCAGTTAATATCAGCACAGAGAAACATGCACTGCTTACAGCAGCTATGTGAAAGAGGCTTTAGTGTCTGTTCAAGACTCACCTGTCCCTCAAATCTCCCAGAAGAACTGGTGGCAGGGGAAGAGGAGGAAGGGTGGAGGTCTTCACCGGTTGGGCGGAGCTTTGTGCAGGTTTCTGAATAGGGCTTTTTGGGCGGGAGGAAACGGATGCAGCAGGTGCTGAGGGTGGAGCTGCTGGAGGGGGAGGGCTGGTTAGAGGAAGAGGTGGAGGGGATGAGAGAGGAAGTGGGGGTGGAGAGTTGGCAGGAAGAGGTGGAGGAGATGAAAGGGGAAGCGGAGGAGGACTGGCCAACGGGAGGGGTGGGGGAGGAGCCACAGACGGTTCCTCCGCCCTGACGGCGTTCGGTGGTGGAGAGGGAGGTCTTTGCTGCTCCGGGGGCGGAGCAGTCTCTAGTGTCGACTCTGAATGTTTTGCCAGCAAATGTGTGTTAGACGTGTTAGATGCGTTCGGGGGGAGAGAGGGAGAATTCTTGGCGGCAGCCGCCTGGCGCTCCTTCTTTCTCCGCGTGAGCTCCGCCCCCAGACTCGATGTGACTGGCAGATGAGACGTGGACGGGGAGCGGCTTTCCTGTCGACTGCTACCCCCTCCGGAATATAAAGAATGTTTCTTCGTGCGAGTGCGCGAGGAGGAGCGGCGAGAGGAGTAGTGAGGAGAACGGCTCCGGGAACGCAGCGACCGCCTGAGGAGGAGAAAAGGAGAACATTTAAAATCACACATGTACACCAGCTAAAGCAACAGAATGAGCAACTGATGTAACACAATGTGTTCATACAAACAACAATTGTGTAAATGAGGTTTAGTAACTGAACAAAACTATTTATTGAATGACATTTTAAAAATGTAATTGTCAACATATTTTTAACATGCCTTGTGAGTAACGATACACTACATCCATAACAGCAGCTACTTAAACTTTTGATGTTACCCTTGACAACAAGAATTAATTTAGTTCATCATAAACTGGTCAAATGTTCTTTATAAAGAACTGTTCTGTGTTTTAATGAGATACAGTGTCAGGCTCCAAAGAGGCACTTTGTAAACATCTTAAACTATTATAAAAACAGATTAATAATAGTTTATAAACTGCATTAACTCTGTTTAACAGCAGACGACACAGTTCAGCATCAAATATCTCGTGAATGTTGTATGAATCAAATGTTGAATGTATCTAAAGGAGAAATTATGACTTTGGCTGTTCACTCATTAATCAAAAATGCATTTACAGGCACAATTTACATGATACATTTCGTGTGCTCCTGTACAAATAACTATCAGTAACAGTAAAGTAATGCTGTCAGATTTGACTGCCAGTCGTCCAATCACAACACAGCAACATCAAACGTGCTAAAACTTGATCAGAACTGCAATAACAAGTAAACATTTTAGCACAGAAACGACTAAACGTGTTGAGAATGATTAACACTTTCCACTAAGAGTTCAGATGTTTAGAGAACAGATAAATGACAAAGACCTCATCGCAAACAATTCACTGTCATTATATCATTTACAGTTAAAACAACTGCAGTGTAATGACAATCCGAGAACATAAGACTAGCTGTGCATCTGTAAACCCACAAACACGACTGAAAACATTGAGCCACGAAAGCATGACACACTGAACACGTCTCGTTTCATCAGTGACAACAAAGCAAACATTTGGTGTGTAATGTATTTTGTTGTTTTATGTCCTGCATCACTAAAACTCTGTTTAATTCAGCCGAGTCATTGAGCAGTACACTGCTGCTGTTATAAGATGGGCTTTATAAATAAATTCACGCTTATTAACTAACGGTACCTTCAGTCTTGTGTAATGAAGTATGTTTGCGCACACCTGGACACTGGACTGGTACTGGAGGACCGCCGGGTGCCATACGGACTGCCCGGTGAGTGTTTTCTGCTCACATACGGACTTCCATCTCTTTCACAGCTCGAAGATCTCCTCCTTCCGTAGGGACTCTCTGATCTCTGTCTGCTCCGCCTGGAGGGCTCTCTGTACGGGCTTGGACTCGCAGCCCTGCGCCTGGATGAGTAACTGCTGTCCAGCTCCGCGGGGGACGGGCTGTCCCCTGCACTTCTCCGGGGACTCGCCGACGGGGCCGCAGCCTTGCGTCTAGGACTACCCCGAGACTGGCCCTTTCCTTTGGGGCTCGACTTGCGGCTCTTGGAGGCCTTTCGACGGCTCTTGTCCTCCTCGTACCCTTCTCTCCTCTCTTTGCGGGACTTGGATGAACGCGCGCTTTCCTTACTATGGGAAGAAGAGGCGGATGATGCGCTGCTGGCGAGACTCAGTGCTGGCTGGACCACAGCCGATAGCAGAAAGTCACTGGATCTCTTACTGCCAGACTCATCTGAACGCCTGGATGTCGAGGCAATGGACACGGACTTCTCCTTAGTCCTCCTGCGGCTCTCTTTGCTCCCCCTGTCCCGCTCCTTGCTGCTCTTCTTGGCTCTTTCCACCTCCAACTCCCTAACCCGCGAGTCTTTGGCCTTCCTGGAGCGTTTGTGCTTATGGATCCTATTGTCTCTAGCATAATCAGACGCTTCTATCTGAAAGTCTTTGCTGTCGACAGGTTTCTCACCCGCAGGAGAGTCCAGGAACGGGTCTGAGTCGGAGCTGATGTCGTCGTACTCCACCAATGGCTTGATGGCGCCCACTGCTGGCGGCACTGCGGAACTGCACGCGGAGGCGACAGCGACGGGTTCGGCCTCATGCTTGGACCTGTTTCTCTTGAGCTTGGAAGAGGAGGACGAGCTCGTGGACTTGGCGAGATGCTTCCCGGACAGGGCGTGCAAAGATAGACCCGTTTTAACCTCCCCAGGGCCCGCCTGCTGCTGATGATACAACGATTCAGCCTTCCTTTTGGTCGCATGCAGGCGGTCTGATCCAGGCATACTAGTGTCCTCCGGAGACGCGGACCACTGCGGTCGAGACAGCACACATGAAAAGCAGAAATCACTCAGTGTTGGGTGAACATTTCGAGTCCTGCGACACCAGAAAGTTGAAGGCGAGCGCCACAACAGAGATGCGCGGGCGATTTAATGCGCACAGCTTATCCAGAAGTCATACCCTCACTGGTCCAGTTGAGCTCGATGGCTTGATCGGGTTCAAGATAAATCCAAGAGCGTGCACACGACCAAACGATCTTTTTAGCGATAAATCGGACTCATGTCCTTCACGAGGGTTTCGTGGGGCGTCTCAATCAACGCATCGCGCTCGCGCCTCTCCACCGCGCGGCTAGCCGAGGCTAAGCTAGCTCTCCTCCAAAGACAAAAAGAAAGAACAAAAACACGGGCTCCCCTGTTTTTGGTTTGCTTATCCTTGCTCGGTATCAGAGTCTAGACAGACGTTTAGCTCTCCTTGCACACGGTGTGTGAGCTTTGACCAGGTAAAGCTCGCGGTGCATGGATGTTCCCCCACATAACTGAAAATAAAACTTCACCCGCTTGCTTCTGGTTCACATATTCGCTTTAATATTCAGTGTAAACTCATATGGAACGGAAATGGTCACATATTTATGTGTTCAAATTGGTTCCAGTTCACTTAAGCGGCTCTGGGAAGAGAGCAGACCTATAATTCGGGCGATGATCGTGGATATAAAACCCTCCACGGCCCTGAATTCAGAGAGAACTCACATCAACCATTACAGCCAAAATTATGCGCAGCCTCTTCTGCGCATGTGCGCTATCCGCTCCTCCCACGGAAAAGGAAATAACAATGAACTGCTACACAACGTCGCTGATGCTTAATAAATGCAAAACAAAATTCTGTTATTTCATGGATGATAGGCAGGTTAACGTCCCCCTCATATTCCCACGCATGTGTACTTTGTTTCTATGGAGAAGAACGCTGTCCGTCTTCGTGGTAACTAGGCGACAGCCAATCTGAAGAAGCGAATGTTATCATTCATTTGAGCTTTTTGCCCACTTTCTGTGTATGTGTATTCACGTTTATAAGATAATAACAATACATGAATGTATATGTATTGTTATATATGTAATATATTTGTAAATTATATATATACAATGAGCAGCAGAGCTGGTTACTGTACGAATTAATAAAAAATAATCTGTTGCTTAATGAATTCATTTTGCAATAGGTTAACTAATTTAAGTTTCAACAAAGTATATTTCGCCTTTGTGAAAAATAATCAATTGTGATTGTTTTTGTTAACTTAATTCGTTTATTTTATTAGTTTAATTATTAGTTTTTTTTTCTATTTTTGTAAATTTGTATTTTAATTCCCAACTAATTGTCAGGGAAATGAGTTGAAAGAATTACAGAGATTTATTCATTATCGTTGGTAGTTCACAGAGTCATTGATGTGTTTGAGAGAGGATGCCTTTAGTGTAGCTACTTTAAATAAGAATATCAAGATTATTACATCTGACATTCCTGTCTAAAGTACCAAACTAAATTTGTGTTTCTTTTATTTTAAAAGAACTTTATATTTTCATTTGACGCTACATATAATGTATAGATGGCCAAACAGGAGAGGGACAGAAAAAATAAAATGTTTCAATGCCGCACGGCTCGACGCGCTAGTTTGTTTGGAAAAGCGCTGCCTCGTGTTACCACCAAGATGACGTCAAATGACGAACTCCTTTTTTGTGTTTCTATTGGCTACGACCACTGGGGGGAGGGTCTGGCGAAGCAAACCCGGAAAAAGCACGATAATAACATGAACAAATGATTTGCAGTGTGTACGGTTTAAATCCGAAATCACAAGCAGTTGTTTTTATTTTCAAGTGTTTTATCGTGACACGTCCATCCACACTATTTTCATTCGCCTATTAAGCATACTAACTTTCCGTGTTAACTCTAAATAATACATTAAGATAGAGCTTTCCTACACATATTATACACGAAATAACTAGAGGGTAGATAGGTATTATGGCAACTAAAATCTGGCAGTATATCATAAAGTAGATACTTTCGATCTTGAGTTAGTTACAAATACAACTACCAAGATTGTTGTTATGAATCTACTGGGCCTATATTGTATATCTGAAAAAATCATGCAGCTACAAGACTTGTTTATTGACAGATGGCTATAAACGTCTGAAATTACAATATTAATGTGCAATGTGGGCCAAAACACGCACTTTACAGTTCTGTCAAATGTGGGAAAGTGTGAGATGAACTCTTGGTAAGGGGAGGGGGTGATCTGCAACACAACAGGAGATAAACATGATTTGTTCATATTTCTACCGCTGGGGCTCGTCTGCATCTTCGCCATCTGCAAACGCGAGGAAATCGACCAAAAAACACGACATGAGCTCGACGGAAACCAGCGGCGCCGACACATTTGAGCCCTTTAAATAACCGGACGCGCTTTTCTTCTCCGGTTTAGCGAGCTGATAGCGTTCAGGATGGGTAAGGAGGTGAACGGCGTGTCGCGCAGTCGCTTTGAGGCGAGTAGCAACTGTTTATTTCCACTTTGACATGTCGATGTAAATAATCGACACGGCATATTTTGCGTCTTTTATATCTTAACGGCTTAAATAATGGAGGATTATAACTGTTGCGGCGATAGAAGAGGCCGAGCTTCCGCAATGAAATGACTCCAACGCATCTGGCCACAATGTGTCCAACATATTAACTTATGTGTGTTGAGCGAAGTGTGAAAGATCGCACAGTTTGTCGCTTTCAGTGGCTGTGTTTCTATTTTCATACTTTGTGTCGATTTGTATAAGCACAACTGTGGTGTCAAACTAAAAGGCAAAAGCGTGACCATGTACTTTCGTATTTCTCTTTAATTTTACGCGAAGCAACAGTCGGTTCAGGTCCATACGTCGAATAGTCAGATTTACTAGATGGATGGATTTTGATGAATTATACTGGTTAACTGTGATTATAGGAGCAGATCAGACGGATAATGTTAGTAGGCCTGCAGGCTGGAGTGAAAACAGCCGAGCACAACAAAGCTGTGTATGTATACAAGAGCCTGTACGCATAAAACACAACCACATGTCAGCATATAAAACTTGAGCCTCTTTACACACGAATTTGGTTTGTTTTTCTTACTTAATACGCAGAATTAATCCGGTTTTGGGCATGTTATACCTGTGTTTACATAGGCTGTGTTTTAAAACTTACTGAGATTCCAACCTAGACTGCAGTTTTTGGGGTACCATAGGGCTATCAAACATTTTGGGGGGCCCCATGATGTCCAAAATGCAGATAGACAGCTCGCTAAGTTTGGAAATGCAGCCACTGTATGGAGAGACCCCTGCCATTGACTTACATGTTCAAACAGGGTTAAAATGTATGTAGTTATTAATGGTTTTGTTTGAGACCAATTAGTTTAAGCTCATCTTTACAAAGGTTAATCATGGTAACTGTCAAATGATCATAGTTACTGTTATTGTTATCTAAATGAAACTACATGTAGCTTAAAATAATTGAAGCCCCCTAGATAGGCCAGTTGTGTTGTAACATATTAACTACCTGGACATATAGTTCAGCATTACAGTGACAGATTACTGACAGTTCATCATATCCTCTGTATTGTAACTGTATCGTCATAAAACAAGGATATGATTATTGGCTGCAGGACTGATTTGTGTGTGTGTATGATGTTGTTACATAAACATATGTACAGTATATACAGTACTAATGTGCTGCTGTGCAGATGTTTGTTCTTCAATTGACAAGAAAAAAATGCAGCCAAACTATTTGTATAGATTTGTTAGTCAGAAATATATGATCAAATGTATTTTCACCTGGCTTCTCACCACAGCTCTGACCAAAGCTGTGACCAGTCAGAAAGCAAGAAACTGTGAAACTGTGTCATTTTTTTGTATTTGATATTAGATTTCTTTTATTTATATAAAAATCAGTAATTAAAAGGAGACTTTTTGCTTTACAGTCATGAGAAAATGAACTTTGGGTAATATGTACTTAATTATCATTATTTAACATCATAAAATGTGTGACAACATTAACATCACCATACAAATAATCAAAACAGTCTTAAATAGACTTTAATTTATTTAATCCATCTGATTTTGAAATATAAAGCAAACATTTTCTGAACACCTGTGACAGAAATCATTTTAACATACGGATGTGTCGGTCCTCTATATAAAGTATTCCAGACAAACAATACAGAAGCAATCAATCGGTCCTTCTTCATAACACATCACTAAACAAACCAACAGGAAGTCATTCTGTAGAGGTAGAAACACAGCAGATCTGGTCAATGCAGTTTGAGTCCTCTCAACCTATTCCTGCACGTGCAGTCTATACTTAAAAAAACAGGAACATGTGGCCCTGTGTGAATTATTCAGCAGGACAATCTGTATCTCTTGTTACTGCATGAAAGAAAAGGGTTGATAAGGGTTTGATGAGATCAGGATAAACCCTCTAATGTTCAGCCATGTGCTTGTGTACTGTGTGCGGATGGACAATGAAGTAATTAATACAGAAACAAACAGTAACTGTATTTACACATTTGGGCTGGTTGTTTTGAATAAATGTCTTTCTGTTTATAATTCCATTCATAATGTACTTAATAATATTAATAATATGTCTGTCCTGAAAACCTAAAGCTAATATTATAAGTCAACTTTGTGGGGAAACATATAGAATATGACTCCTGCAGGGCTAGAGTGCTAAATGATCTGCTGCATAGACAAGTTTCACACCAGATCAATTCTAAACAGCCCATGAAATAAGTTTGTCTAATACTTCTTGGTGGATTGTTCCAGTTCTGCAATATTTGTTTGTGTGTGGGCTGTGATAGCTGCTCATTTCCTGCAGCACTGAATTCTGTTACTGATCTTCAGCAAGAAGAAAATCAGTTTCTGATGACACGTTTCTCTCTCCTCAGATGTTCTCCAACAATGATGAAGCCGTTATCAACAAGAAGCTTCCAAAAGAGCTGCTCTTACGGTCAGTGTGAAGTCTGACATTCTCCCCGTCCTGCCTCTATAATGCTCGTAATACTCTGTGTAATATTCTTCTGCTTGTTTGTGTTTTGACAGCAGAGAGTATGTGAGAAGACAGATGTAATGATATGATGCTGTTGATTGTTCTGATGTTCTCTCTGTCCTGCAGAATCTTCTCTTTTCTAGATGTGGTGACACTGTGTCGCTGTGCACAAGTCTCACGGGTGAGTACAGCACTGGTGAGAAAACTGAAAGTTCGGTTTTCCTGTAATATTTAGCGTGCATTAATTAACCACGATATACACAATATGTATACATTTACACAAACACACACATCTATTTATTTAATTGTAGCTTCATATTGGCGGTGCCTATGGGAGACACTGGACTATACTCAAAAAGTTATGTTTGTTGTATATTTATATTTATATGTCTATAGTGGATGTCTCTCTCTCTCTCTCTCTCTCTCAGTCATGGAATCTGTTAGCTCTGGATGGCAGTAACTGGCAGCGCATTGACCTGTTTGACTTCCAGAGGGACATTGAGGTCAGGAGCAATAAAACACAAGCTAACAAAACACTATAAGACAGATACAAGAGTTTATAAAAAGATTCTTCACAGGGTCGTGTGGTGGAGAACATCTCCAAACGCTGCGGGGGGTTCTTAAGAAAGTTAAGTCTCAGAGGATGTCTGGGTGTTGGGGACAGCGCGCTCAGGTGAGAGAGAAGGTGGAGATAAAACACATGAGAAACATTTGAGACATGTGTCAGCTGTATGATAACTAATCCAGCATCTGCAGGAGCTCTGTTCCACAGGTGTTTCCTGTAGAAAGCAATCATTCACTCAATGTATCATTCATCCTCCATGTTAATCCAGCACGTGAGATTTTCCTTCTCTTTGTGCAGAACACAAAAGGTGTTGTTTAAAAAATAAATATCCTGTCCACTTTTTGCCATATAATGAAAGTGAATAAGCTATCATTTCCAAAATGGACAAAAACACAAGGGGTCTGTAAGACTTCTGTGTTGTATTGTGAAGTTATAGGATAGCTTAACGTGAGCAGGCCAAAATGTGCTTGCATACAAGTTTCATGGACACAGTTTTATAGACACACAGCCCCAGTCTCCATCCACTGAAATCTATAGAAAAGGGTGGAGGAGATTCCCCTGCTGTGTTTCACAGGATTGACTCCAGATAGGAGTGATCAAATCATGAGGAACGTTTCATTTTTGGGTGAACTGTCCCTTTAAGGCAAACAAACGTCTGCTCTCCCTTCCTGTTTTGTTTGTTGGAGGAACGGTAAGTGTTTCATGTTTGAAGTTTTTTCTCATGTCTGTTCCAGAACGTTTGCGCAGAACTGCAGGAACATCGAGCTGCTCAGTCTCAATGGCTGCACTAAGATCACAGACAGGTGAGTGAAGGTGTGACGCTGCATGCGCGCATGTCTTCTGCATTCTAAACTTCCCTCTTTCTCTGTGCAGCACCTGCAACAGCCTGAGTAAGTTTTGTCCCAAACTGAAGCACTTGGATCTTGCCTCCTGTACCTCGATTACTAACCTGTCTTTGAAAGCCCTGAGGTCAGAGGTCACACACTCAAACACACACACAACAGTGAGGTGACACACACCGGCTGACCGGTGGGCTGTGTGTTTTTGTTTCAGCGAGGGCTGTCCTCTGCTAGAGCAGCTGAACATCTCCTGGTGTGACCAGGTGACGACAGACGGCATACAGGCGCTTGTGAGATGTTGTCCGGGCCTCAGGTGTCTGTTCCTGAAGGGCTGTACACAGGTTAACATTCACAAACACTGAACTGATAGGCAGTCCTACATGAACGACCGGTCAGTGTTTTAAACAGATGCACAGCTGGATGTGGCATGATTGTGAACTAAGTCCAGGTGTCAGATTTTCCAGTGGTGGTTGAATTGAGACAGTCAAGGTAAAAGACTTTTAAATGACATGTTTTTATGTCTTCTATAATTATTATACATGTAATATGTGTAAACATGTATTTGTCACCCCTTTTAAAAGGGTACATTTTAGTATTTTTTTCTGTACATATATAGTATGTGCAGTGTAACTGTATTTATGTATTATTTAACAAATACAATGTTCATATACATATATTACATGTGTAATAATGATAGAAGACATGAAAACATGTCATTTAAAAGTCTTTCAGATGAAACAGCACTCACATACACTCACCACAAACCAAATGCAAGTCAAGAGGCTTTGGTGATTAAATTAAACAGAGTTACGCACCAGTGACTCTATTATTTTGTCCCTCACTAATTTAAGAATGAGCACAATTCAAGTCAAAGACACACAAACTGTCGAGTCAAGACAACATCTGGCTTGACCTTGTTTCTACATGGTACAGGTGGGCAGTTATATTCTCTGTAGGTGGATGTGTGTTATTGGACACTTTCTCTCTGTTTCTACACTCACTCTGGTGACTCTGAGCTTTCCTGTATTACTGCAGTGTTGTTGCTAGATGTCAGTATAAGTCAAACTGTAAACAGTGACAGTCAGAATGATTCAGCCAAATAACGTTATGTTTTTATATTTAAATGTTAAATGAAACAGGTTTCTTGTCTGTCATGGTGTCTCAAGCACATGATCTGTCTGTGTCTTATGTTTTCTGTCTGTAGTTGGAAGACGAGGCTCTCAAACATATTGGAGCACACTGTCCTGAGCTGGTCACACTCAATTTACAGACATGTTCAGTAAGACACACACACACACACACACATGCTCTCACACTCAATTTACAGACATGTTCAGTAAGACACACACACACATGCTCTCACACTCAATTTACAGACATGTTCAGT
>JAZGTI010003244.1:0-32278 GCA_036877585.1 Botia kubotai
ATAGTGGTGGCCACCACCTCTTTCTTACCTTTTATAATCTAAAGAACCTTAGTTTGGGGAACTGAAGGGTTCTCCCGATGTTAAAGGTTCTATATGGAACCATACACATGATCTATGGCATTGTGTAGCACATTTATTTAAGAGACTGATTCTTTCTAGTAAAGCCAAACTCTCAAATATTGTATTGGTTAGAAATTGTTGGGGGGGCTTGTCTTAGGAATACTGTTGTAAACAAAGGGTGGGGCTTAAAGTCACCGCACTAGAAAGAGATTGTACCTTCTGTTGTACGGTCTAAATAGCGCAGAATAAAACCACAGAGATTTTGATCAATGGGTCATTTCGGTTATAATGGCTTTCGCGACTTGGCAGTCACATGCCGAGAGCCTCTCCACCGCCTCCCCAAATAATTCCACATTTCCATAATCCGCCTGTTTTGCTCTTTGTAATCTTGTGGCAAACACATTACAGAAATGACTAACACCGTCCTCCAATCACTTCTGCCTTCCTCGTGCTCTTCCTCGCTTTCTCTTAATTAGCGAGGCAATCATATTTACAGATTCCCCTCTGCCTGTTTACCCCTCCCACTGATGTCTGAACGCCGAAATTCAGATCATTTATTTGTTTCCTTTCTTTCCTTAAAAGAAATAAAAAATAACAGAGCGCCAGGCGGATTTCATTTGTAATTTAATTGAGTGGGTCAGTGGCTTTGGGGAACACTATTAAGCATGAAACAAACAACAGGAAGCGGTCGTCTGTGGTCCGACATCGAGCGACAGGATTAAAAGAGGCGCATGTTTGTACTGTCCGCCCGTTACCAGATTCCAGCCTCTTTCCTCCTTTCCTCGTCACATCAGAACGGTCCATCATGACCCTTTTAAGTCTCTCAGTGCGCACTGGACCAATTTACAATTCTGCTCACTAAACGGCACCTGTTTACGCAATTAACCAAACATTAACTCTCCTTTCATTACTGTGTATGTCTCAACTGCTACAGTTATATTGTACTAGTCTGTAAAATAATCAACAGGCAACACACTCTGGTTACAGAAAAATTGTTTTTGACCACTTAAACTCTCTGAAAGAAAAGGTCTGAATCGAAACCTGACAGTATCATAATATCTATCCTAAATATAATGCGATTCATATTTCTTTTGCTATTTTTTACTACAAAGCTGCTTTGAACTAATCTGTATAGCATAAAGCATTATATAAAAAAACAAAAACAATACGACTCGCACATAAATGTTATTTCAAAAGAATGCATGGCTCATTTCCATTGCCTGTCAATGGTTAAAAGATGTTTTCAGAAGAGTCTAGTTATGACCCATACTAACCAAACATACCTTGACCACCTGTCTGTCACTTCCAGTGTCGACACGACGGGAGACAAGACATCGTCTGTGAAGCGATGGCTCTGTGCTGCTAACGTCTGTGTTTATTTCTGTGTGTGTACAGATTTCTGGGCTAAAGAAAAACAGATACACGAGAAAAAAACTCTCTCGATTTCTCTCTCTCGCCCTCTGATGTTTGACTGTCTTTACCTGTCGCTGTTTCTTGTCACGTCAGTCCGTACTAATATTAAACGGGATGTTTTAGGATTTAAATAGAAACCCTGCTGAGGGAATTTATGAGTTTGGCTGTCATCCACTCAGCACCAATCCTAATATAAAGATGTTCAGTTAGAATGCCGCCTAAACTACCGTACAACAAGCTAACAGGGAACGTTCCCAGAACATTGTGTCTAAAAGTTACCTTAAGGTTGTTGCAGTAACGTTAGTAGAATGTTTTTTAGCGTTACGTATCAAGTTATTGTTAAATTGTTTGTGGAACGTTTTAAAAACGTTACAGAATTTAAAAATGTTTGAATATGTCCTTTTAACAAAACAATAACATTCAAACAACGTAAAAAAATGGACGTTTTGAACAATCCTAGAACTTTCAAAAGAACATTTTTAACGTTTTCGTTACTAAACGGAAACGTTTTGTAAACGATATCACAACCTAACATTGTTAGCTGGGCTTTTCCGGCCAATAGAGATCGCGCTGGCTGTACAAATTAGCAGGCGATCCGTCTTGATGATAAATAATGTATCTGTCAATATGATGAATGAGCGTGGTGATGCGCACGGCTTCGCTTTTTAACGTCGAAAATTAAGCATGACGCAGACAGAACAAGTCCATCATGTGCAAATATCATCAGTGACAAATTCCATCAGGACGGCAGAATAAATAAATCTGCAGGAGTCGGCAAGCAGTGGCATGGCTCGACTGGTTAGTTATAATGTCACTGGTGTTCGGCTATGTTAAAGCACAGCGTGACCTTTAGATCCATGCAGTAATACGGAGAGCTAAGACGTATCATCACCGCGGTACGAACACAACAGCCTCGACTCATAAATGCATGAAGACCCGATTCTGTCTCATGGGCCAGCGGCTAATAACAGCTTCCTGAGAGACAAAAAGCCTTTTTCCTCCAGAGACATTTTGATGGCTCGCAGTCGATATTCTCCATCGGGCTGCGTTCAAATCTCTGGAGACGTACGCGTACCAGGAAGTACAATTTCAAGATTTGTCTTGTAGTCATATATTTTTAATGCATTCTTTTGCTTTGTATTGATTTTGTATTGAGTCCAGCCTTGATTTAAATCTGTTTGTTTGCTCGTCTTGATTCTGAATCGGGATGATTTTAATGATACAGGTACCATCGTCATCATCATCAACAACATGTTTCAGAATCAGCTGGAACATAATTCACGTATAAGGAATGTGCGGAGATTAAAGAGGAGCAGAATAATGTCAAAGCATCATTACTGACCACAGTGTTGGATCTCCTAACTCGCACAAAAACACGTCCGGGTCAGTTTACCACACAGATTTCATTCACTATAAAGACAATAAAAGCCTGTTTGAGGACCATTAAAATGTTCTGATTTGCGATACAATTTTCCAGAAAATTAAACCCATTTTCACCCAATTAATCTCATTATCCTAAACATTCGGCAGTCACGCTTCCCAGTTGTTTTTTGTAAATCTCATTATTTTCTATGGCAATTCACATTTTTATTTTTTATAAAAATACATATTTAATTTACATTTTATTTAGTTTATATTTAAGACATTTGTTTTACGGCATTATATTTAAATGCCGTGTGCAGTTTAGCTTTTAATGATCGTTAAAATTAAACGCATTACATCAAATACGAGCGTGACGTTTAAATACTTCACAACTTCATTTGATTTCTTTAATAACGTGATTATTTTTGATAACGCTTTACAACAGTGTCCTGTATTTTAACATCCGTTACTTAACTTAGTTAACTTTGTACTTGCATTAACTATAACAAAGACTAGCAAATACTACAAACACAATGCTCATTGTTAGTGCATGTCATCTAGTGCATTAAATAATGTTAACAAATGGGGCCTTCTAGTAAAGTGCTGCCATTGTTTTAACAGTGTTGTACAATAAATGGGTGAGATCTTAATAGTCCTCATAGTTTTCATTGTTTTCTTTGGATGTGGGGATGAAATATGACCCAGACAAGCTTTAGACAGCTGCATTCTGCATCATCAATCCGCCTGCAAAAGATGATAAATACAGATCTTAGTGTCTGAAGTCAGTGGCTGAACAAAAGAGAGAATCTCCTCGTTCTTCACAACAAACTCCGGGTCATTCTCTCCCAAACCTTCCTAACATGAACAGAACAGTAAGATAACCAAGATGTTTACATGCCGTATCATACAGACAAGCTTGTAACTGATTATCTCTCACACGTCCGCTGTCAGAACTTCACTGAATGCTCAGATTCACCATCGCGGCTTTTAATCAGTCGTTGACGAGCGTCACATTAAGCAGATTCTGCCCATCTGCGAAAAGAAACCTTTCAAAATTTGCCTCAGATGGCGAAATCATGGCCAAAATGCATCAGGATTAATGTTTCAGTATTAAAGTATGTTTCCTAAGGAGGGTTTTAAGACTTCTGACTCTCTTCGCCCGGTCCTCTACCTCCCTCGCTTTATTTTAATCAGTGAGAGACCAGGATCGGCCGGCCTGTCTCAGCTAATCAACATCAGGGGCCGTGAACTGCCGCTAATTGAAATGGTCTCCTCATTGTCATGCATGGATGCCGCTCTGCTCTCCTCTTCTCTTGTCTTAAGACCCTATACAGCTTCTCTTCCTCTAATACAAGTCCTCTTGTGGCCTTCAATTGCCTGTTCTGGCTTTCCCACAGATGTAGGAAGAAACGCGCCTTGTTTGAAGTGTAGAGGAGGGGGAGCTTGGGAAATACTCAGGGGTCGAGGTTTAGCTGCTCGACATGGGCCGGTAAGCCCCTGCTGGTGGATGATGCAACTACACTTCTCTGTTAATGGCCATGTAAAGGTACGGTAGACAATTTTGGAGAGCTAGTAATGGGCTAAGCTTACAAAGCATCCGCCCTCCCTTCAGAGTGCTTTCCAAAGTCACGCCTCCTCCAACACATGAACGCATGAAAAACTTGTCTATTCTGCCTTTAAGGATAAGGATAAAACTGCATTTGTTTTTATGCATGCATTTGTTACTTAGAAACGTTAGCGAAACGTTCTTACAACCCGAAACTGTTAGCTGGGGTATGATTACAATGACTCAAGGCAGATTCCGTGTTCCTCTTTAATTCCAAAACAAGTCTGCCTCATCTTTGCCCTGAGGTCACAGTTAAAATGCACTGAACTGCGAGTCCACTTATTTGCCCTTCTATAAACAGATGTTAGAAATGATCAGCCGAGCTTTGGGATCTCCAGAAAGGTCAACGGAGATAAACATGCAGAGCGACAAGGCATGGAAGCCTACGGGGCATGAGACAACAAGAACACAGCCTCGAAACGAGGAGATTGAAGATGCATGCCAATCTCCCTGGATGCATCGGCCAAAAATGGCATCAATATGCATAATGCAACACATAATAGAGTGACATACATAACCTCCACTTGCATCCACTTACTGTGGAGCATTTTTCATTGATGGTACTGCACATGCCTCTAATTAATTCCCGTGTCGCGGCCGACTAATGGGAACAGTGAACTCGCCCCTCTGAAAATTACACCTCTAACCCAGTTGTTACAAGGTCACACTCTCTGTATTCCATCTTGCGGATGTTTAAGACAACTTGGAACCACAAACGTCACTTTGTATTAAAACGCTCTGGAGACAGTGGCGCTAGAAGCTGAACTCATGAATGTTAATTAGGTTATGTGCAAATATTTGTATATTATCTTTAACTGTTTTGACAAACAGTCAAACTGAGTTGTGACGTCTTGAACTGTAGATCAGTGTCACAGACTAGTTTAGTTCCTTGTTATTGTCGTTATCGGTTCATGGTTAGGTTAATTAGTCCCTCTTCTGTTTCAGTAGGAACTCATTAAGTTCACCTGTGCCTTGTTCAGTTTGCTCCTTACTTCATGTGTATTTATACGCCTGTTCTGCTTATGTTCTTGGTCAGTTCTTGTTTGCATTGGTTAATGTGTGTATCTTGTCTTTTGTGGTAAAGGCTGTTTTATGTTATTTTACGTTATCTTCTGTGTAACGCATCTTTGATTACATGTCCAATAACCGTGTGACAATCAGCTGTTTGTAGATCTTAGTATTTGTTGATGTGAACTTAAAAATAAAATAAGCTATTTATTAATAACACTTATATTTATAATACATTTACAAAATCACTTGTGCAGTTTCAACAGCACATTCGTGAAACCCTACCAGAATGAATTTTGCATTTGCGATAATTCACGCAAGACTGGTTTTACAAGCGATTTAAATGCGTTTGTTAAGCTAGTATGTATAAACGAGGCTCATCGAGTGGCTACTTTCGGTCATAAAACTACGTTTACGGCGATTTCAGGGAGCGATCGTTTTATCGTCCAATTTAAGCGCTCAAATTTGATCGCTTGTGATAAATGTATTTTGATAACTTCACCTGCCACTGTGTCAGATGGGAGCATTTAGTGGCCGTTCTCGCCTCGAAAACGAGGGGTATGGGATCTACAACTTTCTGAGGTAACTTCTCTTTTACTACATCAAAACTGCATGTGAATACGGAGGTTGAACAGGAGCAGAAACGCAATCGTTGGTGTCGTATAATCGTGTACAATCGTTTCAGTTATATAATTACACTGAATTGGACGGCGAGCTGTAAAACAGCAATAGGGAAGTGAAGTGCGCATCTGTGATGTATGATGACAGCTACACCAGCACTCAGCTGAACATTAGGAGTAATTTATCACATCACATAACACACACAATCACATCACGATCCTTCTGCGCAGACATCAAAGATGCGACATCTGTATGTCATCTGTATATCTGTATTACACACAGCGGCCTCCAGTAGCCTGACAACACATTTAATATCTGTGGTTTTATTCTCTTCATTTGAACTTGGAAACGTGATGTTTGTGTTCAGATCAGAAAAATATCAAATAAAAACTTCAACAACTACTACAGACACACACGTTTATCTAAATGGAGATAATCGTTAGCTTTTATTGTTTTTACACAACAAAAAAAAAAAATTTTTGTTATGCTGGTTGAACATTTCTTCACATCCTGATTGCAATTACTAACTAAAGATATATATACGTATATTAATACGGGTATATATCTTCTGTGGAAGAAGCAGGACTGTAAATTGGTCATCCAATCATTGCATTCGGTCCTTGTGCTTTCAAAACTAGCATGCTATTGCTAGCCTCTTTGAAGTTGTCTACCCTTGTCTCCCTTTAATATTTAATTTTCTGTATACCTGCGACAGTAAACCAAATTCCTTTAAAAAGTTACCCCCATCACGAGTGTATCAGACACCTTTCACCATAAATGTCACCTAGAAACACAACAGACACGCAGGGAGCCATGGAAACAACCCGCCCACTGTGTCGAACAGGGCCACTGCTGAAAAATTGATTATTTTCTTTTTCTTTTTGCCATTTCCACCTGGGTGCCTCTCAAAACCGTAATCACTCCCCGGACCCCCTTGGCCCCTCTCAAACGCCCCCTGTGTGGCAGCTGCTGCTCGGTGAAGCATCTGGAGAAGGCTGGGTGAGGTCTCCTCACCTCCTGGTCCAGAACACAGCTGGCCAAGAGCTCAAAAGAGGAAGCGAAAGATACAGTTAGAGCAAATGCAGGGCCCTCATTCTTTATGGCTCATAAATTGTCTTTCAGAACATCAGCGTTGAGCTATTGATCTAAGACAAACACACACACACACCCTTCACAAGCACTGGTACCAACTGCTCTCATTTATGAGGTTCTCTATTAAATGCCATTTAGCAACCAATGCCACTTTGCTCCACCTGGAAACTGAGCTTTCTTTATGATGATTGGGTGAGCTTTCAAGTGGGTGGGGTTGTGCAACAATCGACCAATTAAAACAATAATACGTGACTGACAGCACTTCTAAATCAAAACAGCTCCGACCAGAATGCTTGAAGTTTAAAAACAGATACATGACTAGTTAGTGTGTCATTTAAAGTAGTTTTTAAAATCCGCTTTCTTTGACTATTATCATTGTAAGCATTTAGTAGTTTGAAAAGCAGTTTCTGGAAGCAACAATGTAGACACCAATGTAGAAGCAAAAGTTATGGACTGCAGCTATAAAAGAACCGTTTCTTTCTTTTTTACAGTCTAAAGAACCTTTTTTCCCCCTCCAAAGAACCTTTTGTGAAACAAGGGTTCTACAGATGTTAAATGTTCTCTATAGAAGCACACAGCCAAAAATGGTTCTTCTATGACATCATGAAGCACCTTTTTCAAAGAGTGAAGAGCAGAACATACAGAGTAAATGAAGACGGTAACTGACCAGGACGTGGTCTCCTCTCTATATTTGTAATGAGAATCCATGTAGTGTTGAGTCAGTGTGTTAGTCAGTACATGAAGCAGCGAAGCATCAGTCTGACAGTCAGACAGCCAGAGCAAATCAGACGAGGTGTC
Organism: Botia kubotai; assembly: GCA_036877585.1. Lineage (NCBI taxonomy): Eukaryota > Metazoa > Chordata > Actinopteri > Cypriniformes > Botiidae > Botia > Botia kubotai. The sequence continues at coordinate 7,961 of JAZGTI010003244.1, forward strand.
AGACAGGTTAAGTGTGACACAGTCCAGCGTATCTCGCATCAAGTGTCACAAACTTCAGACGCTCACTGAGATTAAATCAAAGACTCTGTTCACCTATATAACCCACTAATCGCTAATCTGTCAGTCCTGCTTGTGTTGGAGATGATATGTCCTTTAGCCTCCCACAGAACCAGAAAATCCTGGCAAGCAGACTTCAGACCCCTCTTTTCCAACATTATTAGCCACTTCCCTTATTAGTGCACACTTCCCTTATTAGTGCACACTCAATTATTGTTCTAAAGTTTTAGAGAAACAAAACGTATAATGTTCTGTGAAATAAGTAGATATCTAACAACTTCTATTATTAACTAAACATTATTGAATATATCTAATAACCTAAATATACTTGTCAGATGAATTATCTACCATAAAATTTACTCCAATATGAAACACAGAACGTTTTCAATTCGACGAACGTCTGACTGAGTGCAAGGCATGATGGGAAGGAAAGTAAATAATCTTTTATTTCATCACGTTTTAGTAATTCTACATCTAATTTACCACAAAACAATGTTTTTCGAAAGCTTAAGCACATTTGTTGAAAAGTAAACAATACTTTCATGTCTAAGAGTTTCAGACCCTATTTTGTACCATATTCGCGAGTGTTTTCTTTGTGTGCGCATTTCCTTTGTTTCCTCTCAGCACGCGGCCGCTGTAAGTGGTTCCTGCGGGGAAGGCTTGATTAGATTACGCAGTTAGCATGGTAAGCAATCTCCAAGAACTAGCCTACTCTGTTATTTTGGAGTTTGCTCATAACCATACTTAGCCGCTATCTAAATTTGTATTGTGATGATTGGACAGCGTTCTGTAAGTTTGGGCGACTCTTGAGTGTGCATCTGGGATTCCGGTGCCCAAGCGAACGTTCTACCCTCCAAACTCTTCTAATTTAGTCCAGGTGTGGCCGTTTCCTCCGAGACGAGCATCGCTCTCCGGCTCAGGTTTTAATTACTAAATTGGTATTTGGATAATCATTTAGACCAGATGTTTTTTTCCTTATCCAGTCTAAATGAGTTGCTAATTAAATGGTACCCAGAGGAGCTCACTCCTGGAGGGCCAAAAGAGCTAAAATCCCCTCAGACGCTCTATCTAGAGTCAGACGAGGCCGACCGTTATCACAGGAAGTGCCGGCAGGCAGCTCTGAGGTAAACCATACCCCGCATCACCAGAGGGAACGTGCCAACTTGATTTAATCAGCTGATTTATTCTAAGCGTCAGTCTCTCGCGTCTTTTTGTTCCTTGTTGCTTCCTTTCCAGAGTATTAGTGACAGAGAAAGTGGGAAATAACAACTTTAGCAACATGTTTTCCTCGTCTGCTTTCAAAAGAGAGATAAATGTTTCCTGAATGACTTTCATCTCCCATCCTGTGCATAGACGGGTGGTAGAGGGCACATGCATTGTCTTACGCTGGCAAAGTGGACCTGTAGCCCAGCTAACAGGGAGTGTTCTCCGAATATTGGCCAACGTTCTTTAGAAGTTATCAAAAAAGCTCTAGCATTAATTTTAGTAAAGCATTTTTATATATATATTCTTAGTTAGTGGAACATTTTAAACATGTTACAGAATTAAAATAATTACATAAATTAAAAATGTTTGAATAAAGTTCTTATAACCAAGCAATACTGTTAATGCAACATCTAAAACCTGGGCGTTTAACATTTTAAACGTTTATGTTACTTAATGGAAACGTTAGGGAAACATTCTCAGAAGCTAAAATTGCTGGCTGGGATATTTTACCGCTTTCCTCTCATACTGAAGCTGCAATGTAATGGTATGTATGGAAAAACCTCATGAAGCTTCTGAAAAACATGTTATGGTCACATTTATCCCATTAAAAGAGAAACATATTTAGATTGTGACATCATTTTCATGACGATTAAGCAGATTCGATTATTGGTTAGAGGAACAGATGGTCACTTACACTTTACAATCCTCAGGGAATCACCTACAAATGGCTTACATACAGCATTTTCTGCAAAGAAGTATTTTAGCATTGAAAAAAATTTACTTCTCCCTCATCAGCACAAATAAAGACGGTACACCCAGTCACCAATTAAGGAACGTTCCTAGAACTTTAAAAATAACATTTTTTATGTTTTTATTGCGTTAGGAAAGCATTCATACTAATATTGTCCTAATATTGTGAGCTGGGCACATGATTAGCAGCTTACAGACCCCGAGGGGTCAGAGTTCATTGGACACACTGCTCAGCTGACCTGCTTTCATTACACTGCCCTAGTTTATTAGCACAACTCGTATGAAGGTAAAGAGCCACATGGGTCATGTACGACACGGGTTAACCAGCTGAATTTAAGAGAGAGAGAGCCAGTAAAATGCTGGGTGATTTTACACGCTATATTCTCAGCTGTTACAGTCCAACGCTGTTTTAACCAGACCAGACTAGAAAAGGAGATAAAATCTCTTTATGTACATATCTGATGTTTTATACTGATATATAAATATGTCACAAATACTTCCTTATACTCTCCCATACAAATCTTTATAAATCTCAAGTGCGTCACCAAGACAACGAGTTTAAACAGAGAGCAAATGGAGATTTTGTTTTAAGAATGACACGTTCCCTCGTGTCTGTAGCTTTTTACAAGAGACCTCGAAAAGGTCTCACACACTGCTCGCGTTCTTCACTGAAACACATTTGAGTCAAAACAGCAACCTTTGAGCAATACTCGTTTTCCTTGGGAATATTAGAGAGATGTTCTGTCACAGTGATCCTGGTACAACATGTAAGACGTTAGGAATGTGATTTCGGACGTGTTTCATAATCAGTACACACACAGCTCTAATTAAAATCACAGGACTCACATAAAAATACTGAGACAGTATGTCCTTCAACAACCATTTTGTTTGGGGCACGATAAGCAATGCTAATCTATTAGCAGAACACGGCGCTATTAGCTGATCCTTTGCTATTTTCATCTTGAAATGGATCCAAATTGAGCCCTTGGGATCTGACAAACCTGCTTGGAATAAGAATCGTGGGATTGATGCTGGAAAGCTGTGATTTGCCAAAGGTCCTGGAGGAACTGAGCTGTAACAGCAATGCCCGGCAAACTGGGAGCCGTGCTGTAGTTGAGTCACCATAGGAATGTATTTCATGCTAAAAACAGCTTCACTTGAGAAAAGACTCTGCAGCAAATGTTATAGAAATGCTTCTGTAACGTTTCTATCAAGTAATCAAAAAATTTTTTAACGTTCTGGGAACATTCAACACGAATTTCCAGTTTTGTAAAGGTTGTACACAGGTTAACATTATTGCTTGGTTATAACACGTTATTTAAACGTTTTAAATTATGTAACGTTTTTAAAATGTTCCACTAACAACTTAAGAATAAAGTTTCTGATATAACATTAGGAAAGTTCTACTAATGTTACCGCATCAACATTTTAACAACGTTGGGGGAACTTTTAGAGAACGCTAGCCAATGCTGAGAACGTTCCCTGTTCGCTGGCTCTGCAGCGAGGAAGATGAAGCTCGTGTTAGTGGGAACCGCTTCATTTTCTAATTATATCAACTCTTTAGCCCCCAATACATCTTGAGGAAAACATCCTTCCCTTCTAATGAGGGCATGTACTCACTCTCACAGCATCCACAGGATGTCTATCAGCGTTAGAGAAACGTTATTATGGCTTCAGATTTAGATTGATTCAGACTTCGCATACCCCCGGGGACAGACAGGCATTCTGGGTAACAGATAGAAGTGTAAACATGAAGTACGATTAGGATGAAAGCGCAGTAATCAAATCAACCACAGAGGTCAGACTGAGGTACATTACAAGAGATTTATCGGGACTGTACAGCACCGGGCCGTATTTAAGATAACAGACCCAGACCTGACATCATGGAGCTCCTGGCTATTGCATTTAAACATTTTGTTTATATAATTGCTTAAGAAAAATAGAAATAAATGACGTTTGTGTGTCGATTGCACAGCCAAACGAATGTGGTTCATTTCTCATGAAATCGATCCATTCATCTTATTGATCACATCGAAATCTTCAGTAATACTGACTTTTAAATTCAGACGTGGCTTAGAGACGTGTAAGACTTCTGGGTCTTTGTCTCGGAAGAAACGTCTGAAATACATGAGACTTAAGCACACGTGTCTGTTTGTTCTCCATTTAATCTCTTTGCCGTGTGGGAGAAACAAACAGACTTTAAAGATCTGCGAGATCTTTTCCTTTCTTATGAGAATTGATCTAATTTATAGGACAGTGAATGGACCGAGCTGCTCTGGATAAAAGCGTCTGGCGGATTCATAAACATAATGGTGCTCAAACAAACAACAATGTTGTGATTGCACCGCAGAGCCATTTCATTCTATTCACATTAGCTGCGAGAGGAGAAAGGATTTTAATACATAAAACTGCACACATCAATCTATTAAATTATCTGTCATTATGCTCTCATACTTGCAAGTCACAAGACGAAGGATCATCAAACGAATCTATTGACAAACGCTATAGAAAATTATATGAAGTAAAACCATCGCAACAGTCACAAATGAGGTTGCAAAATTCCAGAAACTTTGGGAATTTTGGACACTTAGTCCGGAATTTCTGGGAATACACAGAAATCATGGCACACAGATGAAGCCATACATTGAGGATGGAATATGTTTATATTTACGTTGGTATATAATACAGTGTGTAAAAATGCTCTGAAATGTACAATTCATTCCCTTCAATTCCCATAATATTCCATTTTGGAATGTTTCTGAAATTCCCCAGCGTTGCAGTGGCTCAATTTTATAACGTCAGTAAAATCTTTGAAAATATACAGTGAATATTCAATACGTCTCATCTAGCTCTAGTGCGTCTATGTGCATATCTTGCTAAATGATAAAGCAGCAGTAAGCATGAGGCAAGCCGAGAGCTGAGTTTTATCCGGTGTACAGCATTGATTGTAAGTACTTTGGACAATGCCCGATTCTGGAGACGGGCGAAGCAGCCGTGCACTTGGACAATTCCACAGGGAACTCTCATCCGTTTCTTTCTTCCCACCTCTCTCTCTCTCTCTCTCTCTCTCTCTGTGTGACTGATTAGATGTGTGTGGAGTATAAGCCCACTCTCAGTGGCACATATCAGAGCTAATTAAACTTACTGATCTGTGAACCGGACCCCAGCACACCATCTCTGCACTGTGCACTCGAGACATCAGGCATTCCACACAATGGAGAAGCACAAAGACATGAACTCGTTTCTCTGGACAGAAAACTGCACAAACAGAGAGCTCCGATTCTCAATTCTGATTGGAGGAGCCACATTTGAAGATGTTGTAACGTAACCTAAGTACACCTAAATACATGTCTACATAAACATTCTATATTAATGAGTTGAATTGTTGCTTGGCAACCATAAACAGCCCACGGTTAGACAAATGAACTACATTGCTAGGCAGAAGAATTATGAATACATTTGACTATTTATTGAACCAAAAGCTAGCTGTTTATACTATATGTTGAGTTATCACCAATTTGTACTGTCATTTCTAAATGTATGATTCATAAATTGAAATGTTTACGTTTGTTCCGTTTTAGAATCATTTGCCTTTGTTTTTGTTTTTTTTACCTCATTGTTGCCTCATTGTTTTTCCAACCCCTCCTGAAATGATCCTGGGCTTGTTTGTTTATGCCTTTATTTCCCCATAGGCTGCTCCGGGTAGCGTCTGTTTAGCGGTGCGCGTTACACGCTAACAGATTCATTGTCAATTAGACACAACACGGTGAACCCTGCTGAACTGAAAACCACTGTTTTACAGATAATTTGCAACCACGTACTCTTATTTGCAGAAGTTTGTCTCTCAAGACGGCTCATTATTGAGTTATCATTAAAAAAAACTCAAAGAGAAACCAGGCCATCTGAATTCAGCTTATATAACAGGCTGCTGGTTGGGAGAACTCGAGCGTGTGTGGGTGGGCTGCTTATAGTCAAGTGCAAACATTTTGGCCTTCAGAGGGGCATCTGCCAACGATGAGGCATTACTGACGCCTCCGTCGTTACCGCCGCAGGCTTGCGTCCAGAACCCGTCACAGCGATGCTTGTTTGAGAGCACAACTCGTCAGTGATGCTGGAACGTGTTTTTCCATCTGTCCAACGAATCTGATGGAAACTCAGACAAGTTCCCCATCATCACCAAACACAAAAAAGACCAACCGCTCTGGCAACCGCTCTGAGCGTTCTGGCGAGTGCTGTCTGATTCGTGATTTAATCTTTTTTTTATACAGTTCTCATTGAAAAATGTCTCAAACTGTTTGAGAATCAAACTGATTGATTTGCTCACAAACTGGACACATCCAGTCTCACTCCTTCTCAAGTTAACTCACTGAAACAGACTACGTTTGAAATTGCAAGCTATTCTCTCTTTTTTTTGAAGTATAGGGTACATACAGTACAGCACAGTGTGCACAGTATGCAAATTTTATGCATGTACGGTAAACCTGGATGACATATTATATGTGCAGAATACAGTAGAGCACACCTGTATCCCACAATGCAATACACTCAACTTTCATTTTATGAAAATAAAATGAGGAATGGACCACAAGTACACTACAAGGTCAAATTAATTTCAAACCCATTAGAATCAAAAAGTGCTGGTCCCACATTCGGAACATGGCCGTTTGCTCCCATTCAGATATAAGAGCATCAGTGAGGTGCTGATGTTGGGTGATGGAGGTCTGGCTCACAGTTTCTTTACAGCCCTTCGTTTGTACACAGAGTAATTTTGCTGAATTAGAAAATAGCTAATAGTCCCTTTAGCTATATTTGCTACATAAAGACAATGAAACATGTTTACACTTGGTAACATGTCACATGACTTCAGGGAACACCTGAACTAAAGGAACTAATGAATCTTTTTTTTTTACATCAATGTTCTGAAGAACCTGTTGTGAAAACCAGTCTGACTAGCTGGGAAGTGAATCTTTGGCTGGTTATCACACCATTGCTGGTTCTGTACGAACCTCTCTCATCTTGGCAGATCCAGCACTGCGAGCGAGAAACCAGAGCCAAGCCAAAGTGGGTTTAGTCTTTAACCTGATGATGAAGCATCTTTCCATTTCATCAGAAAGAATAAGCAATTGGCCCATCTCTTAAAGAGTCAGGATAGGCGCCCAACAACCCCCAATTTACCTTCTCAAGCCTTTCCAAGTCTCAGCTCTAAGAGGCTGTCAATCTGTATAAATCTTCCCCTATCATTTTTGTCCCCTGATTCTAGGAGATGGAAGATGGAGACAAAATACCCAGCGAACAGACAAAACTAGCAGCTCACCGTTCAAACCGTCTTAGCGGCTAGGAGAGACGCTAATTCAAAGTCCTGGAGTTGATGGGCCAAATAGCTTACGGTTTTCATTACTCTGCCACTCGTAATTGATTAATTACTGTAGTTGAGCTAATTGAAGTCACCTCTCTCCCAGCGCTGCGGTTGGAAAACGTGGCTGATGGAAGGGTGGTATGCGAACTCATGCGTTGCAGTCTTTATCTGTTGTTATGTTCTCGAGCTTTCTGCTTTGATTGGTTCCCACAGCAGCTATTGAAAATCAACCAAACCACACGATGCAACTAATAAACCAATTAATTTATTAGCTCATTTAAGAGGGCCGTAATTGGCAACATGGCCACTCATTTAAATGAATAAATGAAGGTTTAGCTCCTTTCAGGCACAATGTCTCTCTATTAACCTGGATGGTTAATGAATGAGTGCATTTGATTTTTTCAAGCAGTTCTGGGTGTTAGAAAAACAAGGACATCTATAATACAGACATGTTTTGGTTTGGAGATGTCACCCGTCAGGAGTAAAGTATAATAAGGGCTCTGGTCAAACATTTTAGTATAATAACACTTTTCAAACCTGTATCATTTGTGCAATACAAGAGAAAAATAAACAAAATTAAAAATTGCTTAAAAATAAACGGATGTTTTTGCCCACAGTAGTTTAGTTACTGCATCTTACAGCAGAGGTGAACGAGGACATGCTAACTAGACAAAACTTGACCCCTCGGTTAAATCACACAGCTAACAATATATGAACGCACGTCCAATGATTTTATTAAGTAACAAAAAATTTCAAAATGTTAGTTTGAAAGTTCTAGAATGTTTACAACGGCAAGTTTTTTTCTGTTTTAACATGAAGAACGTCAGCCAACGTTCTGTCAACGTTCTCCATTATCTGAGTCAGTATGGGGCTGATTTATTCCAACAGTAAAGCTAATAGGAAAGGAAAAGCTGTTGATCTGACGGATTGCTGTCGAAATGGAGGTTTTCTTGTGTCCTGCCTGTGACACCTAATGAATTCCAAACATAAATATAGATCCTTACATCCTAATGCTCCCAAACAGTAATCTATTCCACGACACAGCTCCATCAGCACCCTCAAATACACAGTAATGGAAACGCTCCATACATTAAAGATGATAAGGGACACATTACCGGTCGATTTTGTGAACCGATAGCAGAACTAGCTCAACACGATTTCACGACACAACACACCAGCACCAGAAGTCCTCGCTCCCGCCATAAAAACACTCATGCTAATTTGCTGGGTTAAATTTTTTTTTAAGTTTCATCTGTGTGTTTGATGATTAATTTATGTCGATAATGGACAAATATGGAACGCTGGAGGAAAAACAGACTCTGCTCTCAGATGGAGGGCTGATCTGACCAGCATACACAATCAGGAGCTGAAAGAAATCAATGCAAACATAAAAAATACACATATTAGACTTAATATTAGACTTAAAGAAACAGTCCACTCAAAAATGAATCATTTACCCTCATGTCATTCCAAACCCCATATGACTTTATTTCTGTGGAACATTAGAAGGAACCCAACTACAAATCACAAAAGGGACAAAAACATAACAGTTGTTCATATGATTTGCGCACTATATTTTGAAGTATACCATATAACTGCACTATATTTTGAAGCATGCAGTATATTCTAAGGCTCCAGTGTGAGGAACAGACCAAACTGTAATTATCTGTGAAACTACACCACAGCTTTTAAATCGTATTTGCACGTCTGCGTTTTGTAATTTGATTGGTCAATCGACACCCAATTGAGACCCAATGCCTGTTATGGTTCAAGGGCATATTTGCATACACATCACCACAAATGAGATTTAAAAGCTGTAGCAGAGAGAACTCGAATTTCAGTCTGTTTCGAACGCCAATATGCCTCAATGCTGAATAACAGTAACCCTTTCAAAACCTGTGGAATATGTTTGTGTTGTGTTATATTAATAAGTAACCCATTTTTATAAATAACTTTCTTTAAAACATGTTCTTGTTAAACAAAATAATCACGGGCTTGGAACAAAATGTGGGTGAGTAAATGAGACAGAATATCTTTAAGGACCTTGACATATATCTAATGTAATGTGAGGATTGGATAAATCCTCCAGCTTTAGACAACTCTGTTCTGAGAACAGCAAAAAAATGCCAATGAACTTCAGCTTAAATCCCCCTCACCACACACACACACACACACACACACACACACACACACGCGCCTGCTGTTCAGACGCAAAAGATGAAGAAAGTGTGAAGGGCTGAAAAATGCGGAGAAAGAGGATGAAAGAGAATCTGGGGCAGATGAAAACGCCAAAGATGGAGGGAGATATGAGGACACAGGAAACGGTTAAAATGGAGGCTATAAGGAAAATGGGCAGAGATGCAAAGCATCAACCGGCTGTACGGAGCTGGAAATGGGAGAAGAAAAATGAAATGAGGAAAAAGCACTGAGGACGTGTGGATAACGGCTAAACTGAATTGTGAATGAGTTTTAAATTCCATTTCCGGAATCTGAATTGAGGTGACAAACAGAGGGCAGAATCGTATTTTAAATTTAAAGCAGAATTAAAATGGAATAAAATTTGAAATATGTAAGTTTAGTTTTTAGAATACTTTGTGATTGTAAGTGATAAAATATTGTGCAAGAAATAAAACAATGAGAACCTGTATCAGCATTGGTCTGCACTCTGCAAATTCTTTTTTGTCATTCCAAATTTCCGATACAAATCCGGTTGCCAATTCATTTCAAATTCCTACATGTGAATCAAAGGTGAGCCGAGTTCTTAAATCCTGATTTTTTCCTAAACCTGGTGGAGGATAAGAAAAGCCTGGGGCCAAAACAGAGGGTCCAACAGAGCAAACCGCATAATTCGGACTCCATATTTTTTCCTAACCGAAAAAATACATAGAGAGGCAGATTAAGGTTTTCTCTGTCGCTTTGCACGGTGTCAGCAGGTTTGGCCTTAGAGTGCAGGACCAGATCGATGCCGATTTCTATTGCCTGAATATTCTCCTCCCTCTATTACAGAGTGATGAAGGATGAGAGAGAGAGAGAGAGACTTTCAGAGTATTACTGATGCATCCCAGCAGAGAAGTCTTGAGATTAAAGGGAAATCATCATGATAATAAGCATTTTCATTTATTCAAAACAGGTGAATTATTAAACATAGTAAGAGCTCTATCAGAATAACCCACAGCTTTGAATAATGAAGCCAGATATAAGAAGTCTAAAGAGAGAAACAGTTTCGCGCACACTTTAAAATTTGATGTTATAGGTCTCATAAAATGTTCTCCGTTGTTAAATTCAGCACCACGGACAGCTCACCACGCCTTCACTTCACTACAGAGTTCAACAATGCCGGACTGATAGACTGCAAATTGATTCTCATTAATTAAAACAATTAGAAACACACCATCAATTTCAGCCCAAGAAACCGTAAACAGCACTGACGACACAGAAGCTACATCTGATGCAACATGAGACAGAAACCGTGTATATTCAAGAACCACAACTGTCGGCAAACTTTTTAGCTCAATAAATCTGTTGTTTTCTTATGGTTACGCATAAGAATCAACAAGTAAGATATTCACGATGACAGCTGAATCACACAATAGAATATCTGTATTCTGCTGAAATATTATGCTGCGTCTGTTTGTGAAAAATACTTTGATGCTGCACATATTCTAGAGAGATTAGTTTGATTTAGGTTGATTATTTCTTACTTTTACAAGGTCTATTTGCCAACATGAATATTGTCAACGTATCACAGGTGATCGTATTTATGAGGCCCAAGCCTTCCCAAAAATCTGCCATTAAAATACAGCACACAAGTATGTGAGCAGCTGCCTGACCCAATTTCCAATCCATTGATATCACAATAAAATGGCACCAATTGTGCTTCATTCCTCATTTACATACCGAGACGTTGCTGGGAAGAGAATGTAAAGACCGGACCTCTTGGAACTTTAATTGAGCATCCCGGTTCTACTCAGTAATCCACGGGGACATTTATATCAGTAGAAGATCCTGACATCAAGACACGGGCTTTCAGAGGGATTCTGGGAAATATCTGCGGAACTCTGAGGAGTCATTTAAAATTCCTTTGTACCTGCAACCTAAATGAATCTGATTAATAATGCATGTGTGTTTCTAAGAAAAAGATCTTTAACTGTCAATGGACATTTTGTGAAACATTTATATGTTAAATTGCTCAAAAGCTTTTCTGGACCGCTCTTGTTTGAGGCAGCTAAAAGGTGTCACATGGTGCACCTGTAGTCTCGGTGAGAAGCAGAAGTCAATAAAATGCCAAAAACGGTGAAAATCTCCCATAAAACGAGTGTGTCACACATGCCCTTGAGCAAAGTCCACAATGCGCTTCGCTCAGCCGGGACTAAACCGCTAATATGCGCTGTATAAAAAAATGTAAGTGGCGTAAATCGCATAAGATTAGGCGACCCGCTGAGTGAAACAGTGACAGAATGAAACAATACGTTTGTGTGAGAGAGGGCAGTGGGGCCCACTGAGGGGCTTGGGTCCGCAATAGGGGCTTCCAGCTGTTCGGATCATCCGCACTGTCCTTCTGGACCTGAGCCATGAACAGGTGCACAGGATTTCACGCTTGTTACCGCCTTTCCTGAGCGAAAATGCAGCAAAATTAAGGCTGTGAGAAGCCCTTATTAGCCTCTTAATATCGTTCTATTTGGTCATTAGTTTCCTGAGGGCCATTAGAGGACCGAACATAAGATGAGCCAAAGGGTCTGATTCACAAACTGTGTACATTCACACGTACAGTACCGGTCAGAAGTTTGAAAACACTTTCTTATTCTTTATTAGTGTTTAATTTCACATTTTAGGTTTTAAAACAACTGTAATCTCATCAAAGCTATGAAATTACACAAATGTAACTTTGGGACTCAAGAAAACTCAAAATAAATTAAACTAGGTTACATTCGAGCATATTCAATGTAGTCACCCGTTTCCTAGAACAAAAATTCTCTCTTGACATTTTATTGCCTAGTTTCTTGAATCCTCTGGTGATGCTTTTTTAGGAGTTTTAAAGTTCCCCTCTATCCTACGATCTTATCGGCTGCGTTTTCTTCATTCGTTGGTCTAAATGATCAATTTCAAAAGTATTTTTTAAATTAAACTGTAATTAAATAACTTCAGATGAAATGGTTTTAAGATAAGAAACATTTCAGTCAGGCGTTTCCAAACTTTTGATCAGTGGTGTATGTGCGTGTAAACCTTTTACACAGAAATCATGATTCATTGGTAATTAGTAAGTTTGCCTGTACATTTCACAACTAACTAAAAGCCCAAGTAATTTATGCACACAAACACACATTGCAAATCTACTGGAGATGTTGTGTAAGAACATTTTCTGCAAACACAACACTTGTTTGTAGTTATTCGTGAATGGGGCCCAAACTGCTGTGCTGAGGTTTTCATCCCCGGTTCTGCTTACCTTTGCCTGGCCAGGTGGTGCAGAGGAACTGGGGCCTATATATCATGCAACGACATGCCATCTAACAAAGAAAGTCATGTGCTGGCATCCCTCTGAGACTCATGATACCAGCCTGAACCTCATCTGTAAAGGGCCACAGAAAGTCACGGAGGACATGAGGACGTCTCACAGCTGTCGTGAAGACACGAGAGTGAACGCGACGTGCGGTGTGATGGGAATATCAGCGTGGCAGTGTGGATACAAACTGCGCTGGTTTGTAAAGTAGGGCAAAATCTGCAGCTCACCTTCACCTTGAGGCAAAATAATTTTATAAACATTCACCTCCCCCACCCAACCCACCAGCAGCCCCAGGCTGTTGGTGAACAACTGAGGGAAGCTCGCTAAGATATCATTCAATATTCACGAGAAATTAGACAACTCAAACTGGGTTTGTAACAGAGAACCAGTTCCTGATTCAGAATCCACTGGAGCTGAATGATTTTCATGAGGCTGGACTTCATAACGGCTCTTAAACGTTCTTCTTCCGCTAAACCTACTGCGGCACGTGATGTTTTAATGTGACTGATCTGAATGTGATGAGAGAGACTGATGCCACTCAGTAACACGAAAACAATACACAGACACGCATCTTCCTATTGTGTTGTCAAACACACAGCAACTGGTGTGCTGAACAGACTCGGAAAACTTGTTCTTTAAAAGTCAGATTTATCCGTTTAAATATGATAATATCGGATAATGTAAATCGGTCTAATGTCTCACTCAGTGACTAAATTAAAGAGATTTTTAAATGCATGTTCATATGACAAATGCGGATAAAAGTGCATAATCAGAACGTCATGAAAAATTCTTCAAATACTAAAAATCATTCACAGAAATTCTTAAGGAAATGAAACTGGGATTAATGAACACATCTCTTCTTTCAAACCTGCGATGGTGAGAACAGTGTCGAGGTTGCAGGCAGTTTTAGAGACATCCCTCACCGGTTTTATTATGTGGAAGGTAATCAAAGCTTTAGAGACAGTGCATCACTCCTCTCTAATTCTGGAGTCATCTGCAGTCCACTCACTGGGGCTTCCTAATGACGACGCTCTTATTTGTAGTCATTTCAGGAAATTCAATGACCTACTTGCCAGGGTCATGCACAAAATGAACAAGACAAGCATCTTTGAAGATTATGATAATAGATTCGAGAGGAGAAATCTGGATTGTCTTGAAATTCACTAGCACGCACCCTCATCTCATTAGCCTCTCGCGTGGCAGCCCATATCAAAAGCGCGATAAAAAAAATACGCCGCGGATCACATTAGCATTGTATATATCCGTGCGTGTCGTCTTTTGTGGCGCTTGTTTTTTAGGCTAAAGAAAAACGGCAAATCGGCCACGTCTTCAAAATGCAGACAGAATAACACCGAGGGAACATCCTGTTCTAAAGACCCGAGAATTCCAGAAAAATAACGCAGACGTCTAGACATGCCAAAGCCTCGGATGAAAAAATCGGATCTTTTATTGCGGCGTGCAAATGATCTGAAAGGCCCGACGGTGACGGAACGCGCTACGCGGGGAGCGCGACACTCGGGAAAAAGCAAATTCGTGCAAATGAGTTTATCAGAAAGCTGCCGAGTAGCACGTTCAAAGGTGTGTTTACCGCTAACAAATTGGAATGGAGAGTTATGGCCGCGTTCTGGAGAAAACGCAGACAGGCGCGCTCGTTTCCAGAGAAAATATGGAGAGAAATAGCCGACTTGTCTGCGAGGAAAATAAAACAAGTTGTGAATGTTTTATGAGCGTGTCTTTGAGTGCCGCGGTGCTGTATAGAAGATGCTAATACGCTGCTGCTCTAAGAGGAGGGTGTGACCAAAGCAAACAAACACATTCATTAAGAAACACTTACTATGGTTCTTGATCTAGTGGAAATGATGGCGGGGGGGTTGGGGTGTTTGAGGGAAAAAGCACACGGCGAGACATGCTGGAGCCGATGGCTCGCTGCAGCACACATCTATGCTAACTCTACTGTGGCCTTTTCAGTGCACTTAAGAACCCAACGAATTATTGTTTCATAACTGTGTAGTGGAAATGACTCGAAAATCAATTCATTAACTTGTAAACTAACTCGCTTATCCTAAAAGGGGCACAAACAACACATCTTTCTGTACTGCAATTTGTGCAATAGCTCTTTTCATAAACATTCAGCAGTGGAATAACGCGCCTTTAAAAGACCCCATGGAAATAAACGCAGCTTTTGCCCGGCTAACAATGTCAGTTGGAATGTTCTAGAAATGTCTTACATATGCTTACATATATTCTTATAATCAAGCAAGAATGTTAATTCAATGGCTAAAAACGGGCCATTTTGAATGTTTCTAGAACATTAGCCGACGTTCTGAGAATGTTCCCTGTTAGCTGGTTGATCAATGGCTGTTTACTTTGAGGTCATCTATAAACCAGTGTACGCCACAAAATTAACAACCGCATCACGCTCTCTAGAATGACAAAATTTCTTCCCCTACTACCGCTGGCGCCTGACTACCATTAGCAACCTTAAAAAATGTTTGTATCATAAACTAAAGCCTGTGGCTGTTTTGTTTAAAGCCCTTTAAAATACCCAGGCCAGACTTCCTATTTGAACAGGAAACGCATCAGCACAGGAAAGCACTCGTCAGGCTATTTGAACTGCAATGTCGACAGCTCGGGTGAAATATAACTTCTTTTGCTTCGGCACCCCAGTTGAATAGTTAAATCAAGTCTAGTATTATTGGTGTAGCGCTGTGCACAATACATACTGTTTCAAAGCAGCTTTATGGAAAATAGTCCCTTAATGCCCCCAGTGAACAAGCCAACAGAGGAACAAGCTAGATTCTCCACTCAATAGTAATGCAAGAAACACCGTTAGTTCCAAAATACTTTGAACACAGTTAACAAGGTTAAGACAAGCAGTGCATACCAACTACAGCTGCAGTAGATGCTAACGGTTTTAGGTCGATTTGTCAGTGTAATATCTGCACCTCTGGACTGAGGGATGGAGGACGTGTCACACTCAGTGTTGGGCCGGTAGGCGGCTGGGCTGCACAGAGAAGACCGAGTTCACGGCTGAGACGGGGAGTGAAGCGTCCAGGTGCCGTGAAGCATGAGACTCAAGCACCCGACAGAAGATTAAAAGTGGCACGAGAGGCAGTGAGCCTGGGCCGCGCTCCAGCCTGTGTCCAGGGGCAGAATGCAAGTAGAGCTGTCACAAAAGATGAAGATGAGCTCCATCTCGGTGACACTGGCTTTGAAAGCATTACGCCATTGCAGCGAGTCACCGCAGCGTCGCTTCTGTCTGAAAACAGTGGCGCCAATGAAAAAAATCGTTGTCATTTAAAGGCATTTTTTTCCAGAAACAGCTTTTTATGCTGGTTGAAAGTCTCTTCACATCCTGATAGCAATCACTAAAGTGGTCTAAATATATATTTTTATAAATAAATATCTTATGTGGAAGGTGCAGGACCATAAAATGGTCATCCAATCATTGCTTTCCGTCCAAAAGCAATAATAGGATGTCCTACTTGCCTGTCAAACTATGTAACTCTGAAGAGAGGGCGGGACCTTATGCTTTCAAAGCTAGCTTTCTATTGCTAGCCTCTCTGAAATTGAGTAAATTTCTGCATACTTTCCAAACAGAAAGCGTCCAATCAAAACACAGTCAGTTAAATAGCGAGGCCTAGCATTAATTTAGCTGTTCAAACATTAAACGGGATGAAGTTTACATTTTAAAATTTTACATTTTGTGAGGGGACAACAGCTGATCACTTTTGAGTCCCTCTGTGTTCCTCCTCAGCAAAATTCAATTCGACTGTCAGTTTTCACACTTTCCCCTCCGATGACCAACAATGACATCTTTACAACTGACAGTTCAACGGAAATGCCTGTGCTGGCTTATCGGAAACCAGGAAATAACAGTTCATACAGCGAATTTCATCCCCATAATGTAACACACACACAAACACACACGCGCGCACATGTACTTCAATCATTTGAACGTGTCACAATGCAGCAAATGTCAAGTTCTCCTACATCGCGAGACCATTTCTGTTCCCAAAATGTGGGTCACACCAGAATAACTCACACCGACTAAATCTGCTATTAAAAAGGCCCTTCTTTAACAAAGTTTCTCTAATTACTGAAGGGTGGCGTTATGGGTGTGCGTCTGAGTGACTAAAACTGACTGAACTGTTTTAGTCAGTCATCAGATGATTCATAAAGAATGAAGTCTCTTTAAATTGGTTTATACGTCAAGGGTTGAACGTTTAGATGCTGTCAATACATTTAAATTGTACGTTTGTACATATATGTACAAAGACATGTCAGCCCAATTACAAAAGCATCATGACATCACTCTGAAACAACAAAGCCGGTCTCAAACTACTTTAGCACCTCAGCAGAAAATCACAAGCACAAATTATATATTGTGCTTATGATCAAGATCAAAGACGCACTCGCTCTCTTACAAGACTCACAGCACAGATAATGCTAATGATGTCTTGTGGGATTCAACATTACCAGGACACTGTATTTTGGTCTATTGGGAAACCCATTTATAGTCTCCTCTTCCTCTGGCCTGAGATAACACAGGCCAATTGTGTTCTCATAACGGCATTAATTTCTAGATAAGATAACACACATCAGATGATTATCTCACAGGCTTTACTGGGAACACAGATTCATCTTGTGATCCAGAAATCCCTCTTCTTTGTAAATTAATTTTGCATGCAGCCGTTAATAAACAGTAAAATGAGCTCATACCCTTGCAGGATGACACTTGCTCTCGACCTCAGACACAAAACACAGACAGACTCCCACAACGCATTCACTGATTGTCTGATGCATGTTGCACACAAAACTGTAACATCGCGATCGGATCGGCTGAATTAATACACAGCTTGTGAGAGCTGGAGACCACAGGAGTTTATCAGTCTACTGGGAAACTAAATTATGTTTTACAAGGTGCCAGGCTGATACAAGACATTCTGTTGAGCAAACACTGTTGTAAATTTGACAATGTTTGCCAGGTGTGTTGTTCACCAAATCTTTGAAAGATATTTAGTTTTACACACTCAAACCTGCAATTCATAATTTGTTTTAAAGTAGCTCTATTTTAAGCGGTAAGCTTATAATAATGATTAATAATTTAAGCTGTTGGGTCTGTCATTTGACTTTATGTATGTAAAGAAAAGTACATAAAATAGCCTGCAATTTTATGTTTCGAACAGAGATGGCGGCAGAGAGGCAAAAGTTACAAATGCAGCTATATACTAGACAGCAGAACTGCATATTCCACCATTTTCTGTTGGTGAAATAAAAAGTGCTTCTTACTTTTGGATGGACGTAAATTCTGAATCTGCAACTATGTCATTGTCTTTGCCCTCAAAGATAAAAATGAAAGTAAGCTTGGATGAAAACTGTAGTGCTGTACAATGAATCTATTTCAACCGGCATTCGTTTTGGTAACTGATTTACAGAATTTACATGTGTTGAATTTCCTAAAGCTACCGGGAACCAAAAGCTATATTTCATACGTAAGCATTAAAATACAACAAAATAACCATTTTTACTGTTCCAACTTCCAATTTATTCATAGCTCCGGTCAGACTCCCACCAACAACCTAGAAAATTATAGTCACAACAAATCTACTGGTGTCAACAGGTTATGCAGATGTATAATCTGAGAGCAGAAACATACTGTACATCTGAATGTTAAAACACCTCGCGCGTTGCATCACATCAGAACAATAAAAATGATGTAACAACGAGAATTGCTCAGACTTTCAGCAGTCATCGGTTCAGAGGGTCTGAACCCCAATCAGAGCTCGCTCTACTTAATTCCAGGGGAACTAATTAAGATTTCATTCGTAAACGCTCTCAACTAATCCACTCTGTAAAGACAGAATGAAAAATGCACTTTCTTTAGCTATAATAAAAGACTAATAGATTTAAAAGCCACGGATAACCGCACGACTGAATACAGCTTTAGAAAGTTCCGTCTCTTCTGTAAAATTCTCCGCATTCAGCAAACCGATCATAATTCTAAATAAAAAGTGGGATTCTATTAAGCAAAACATGTCTGCGCGCATAAAATGAGGCGCATTCTTTCCTTTTGTGTGTGTGGAACTTATAAAATCTTAGAGAAAAATGTGGCACTGACACTTTAATTTCAAGCAGCCTTGAACTTTAGCCATGCAAAACCCCCGTCACAGTTCAATACACCTCTTGTGCTCTTCTGAGGTTAGTCTGCATTACAATCTCAAGACCATCCCAAACACGTTTAAAATCTGTAGAAGTCACCTTAACTCCGAAAACTGCACTTGAATCAGTGAGCCGTGCTTTTTTTAATTCCTCAAAGGATGAACTCCACAGTTAGGGTAGAGTGGATATATGATTCGGCACACTGCCATTTCCCTATTCCCCCAGTGCCCGGCGAGACAAATAACAACAGATTCAGTAAAGATCTGCGTATCGACTGGTGCTTTGGAGTGCATCTGAGAGCTTTAGTCCACAGCTGTGGCCAGATCTACCCTGCAGACGTTCCCAGCAGCTCTCAAAGCAGAAGTCCCATGAGACAGGAAACCCTACTGCTCTGCTGCCTCGAACAATCAGGAGAGTCCAGCCCAGGGACCGGCCACACTGCACAGAGGCAGAGAGCTAGAAACCGGTCACTCCTCTTTGGGTGTAATTGACTCCAAGGTCTCTGGCTTTCTCAGCTAACAGGGAACATTCTCGGAACGTTGAATAACGTTCCCTAAAAGTTTTTTCAAGTACCAAAAACGTTCTTGCAGTAACATTAGTAGAACATTTAATGTTGTATATATCAATAACGTTATTCTTAAGTAGTTAGGGGAACGTTTTAAAAATGTTAGTTCTTATAACAGATCATTAACGTTAGTACAACGTCAAGTTAAAAACTCACCATTTTGAACGTTCCTAGAACATTCAAAACAACATTTTAAATGTTTTTGTAATTCACGAAAACATTTAGGGAAACATTTTTATACCCTAAAATTGTTAGCAGGTCTCTCTCCACCTTTAGCATCTCATTTGGAGGGTGGCAACACAATGTGATCTGAATGTCAGACTCTCCTTGGGCTAATCAATCCTGGAGATCAGATAGCAAACACCTGAGGGATGCTCCACCCGAGCAGTTTGGCAAGGCCAGGCCAAGGACCGCACCGCTCCGCGGACGCTCTCTGATTAGTTTGGGCGCTGCGTCGTCACCCCGGCATTGTCAGAGCTGCAATCGATAGCTTGCTTTTCATTGCGTGAGTTTGCTAAGCAGACTATGTCTTAAGGGCACCTGTGTTTCTAATCCCTTTAATGCAGGAAGATGTATGAAATGGATAAGCTAGCTTTGCTCCAAGTAACACGCATTACAACCAGGAAATGAATCAGCAGTGAAACACCATTGAACATTGTTTGCTTACGTTGTTTTACATTTACATTTATGCATTCGGTAGATGCTTTTATGCAAAGCAACTTACATTGCATTATACTATACATTGATTCTGAGTATGTGCAATCTCTGGGATTGAACCCATGACCTTGGCGTTGTTAACACCATGCTCTAACCACTGAGCTACAGGAAAGCTGATTTAGCATTTCTGATATTCCAGATTTCTGCAAAATTTCAATGCATGACATTCACAAAGCTCCACATATTTGATTCTTTAATATTTTGGCAAAAATGTTATTATTAAGATATCCACATTTTTTTGTTGATTTACATCAGAAATGGCTGCATTGTGTATTACTCCATTATTGTATAAGAAAGTACGTATACAATGATATATTTTGGCCATTTCACCCACTTTAACCTGAAACTATTTAGTACTTGATACTATCAGTTCTGTTAAACATTTGTACCTTTGTACATGTGCCGACAAGCTTGTCCCCCGGACCCCTAAACTGTCAGACTAATCCACCCAAGGAAACACGATCGAACGGACCGAGGGGGACATCAACAAACCCCAGCCACCCCCACCACACCCCCAACCCCCCCACCGCAACACAACGGCCAACAGATCAGCGTGTGCACTGGTAAGTCCATCTTTTATTCAAAGCATTGCACAGACGCCAAACCACTGCATGTAACGTGTTAATGATATGTGTCAGAAAGCCATGAATACATTAAACACTGGGTGATTATTGCTAATAACACAAGAGAAGAATATTTCATCTCAATTGCTGCAGGAATTAATAATTGTTACTTTGAAGTCACGGTATGATCAAATTAAACATCAGCCAAGGCTACGGTAATTATATGATCCAGTGCTGGTGAATATCTACATGAATCAGCATGTTTTAATCATTACGTCATGACCCAAAGTACAGAGCCATTCCTTAAAAACGACGGTCCATCTATTGCACATAAACACAAGATCTCAGCAGAGCTGATGAACCAGAGCTGTGAGACGGGCTGGTAATTTCTCAAGCGAGATTCATCTGACAGGGGCGTAGGCTCTGATTCATTTCACAGTCCTGCCAAGAGCCAAACTGCTGCAGCTGCATGTCCTGCGTCTGGACAACGACTCATTTTCCAATAGAAAGCTCAGAAATCTGAAGTTTTACCACATCATTGCTCTCTGCAGCCTCTGAATTATAACATTAGTCTGCAGTAACGTAATCTCGGGTTGATCGATGACAAAGCTCAAAACGGGAGGAAATTGTATTTTTACTGTCCATTTACATCATGGGTTGAATATTTCATCGGTTTCTTTCTTTCTTGGTCTCTTCACCTTTACAAGATAATATAGCTGTTGTGGGAAGCGTAGCAAAAATAACACAAAAAGGGTTCAACGGATTTTAGAATCAATAATCACAGTATTCAAGTCATTACAAAATGTAACAAATGTTTGGGCACACTTTGGGCACATGCCATTTGACCTTCATGCCATTTGACCATCTCAAAAGTTACAGTTTGAGAGACAGAATACGAAAACTGACAAAAACATGCTGTTCGTTCATCTGTGTATTGTGTTTTCAGTCAACTTAAGTGATCCATTTATTTTGGTGGAGGGCTGCGTCTTGTTCCTAGCATTCATGCTAATGACTGGGGAGGGAAGGTTGGTGACTCATATGTTTAACAGCACTGTCAACATCTGCTCATTTTCAAACCCCCGCGTTCTCCATCTCGGTTCTCGACCGTCTCTCTCTCTCTCTCTCTCTCTCTGCCCCCGCTCAATCAATACAGGTCAGCAATAATGTATGAGTCAGGCCAGGCTTTTCCTCTCAACAATCTCTCTTCTGCGTTCACGTTCTTTCCGTTTCGCCGCTGTTAAACATCATGCACCGTACTTTTCATGCATTTCCCCGCAACAACTTCGTTGACGCGTTCGGTGACATTTTATTTACTGCTGCAGCCTGAAGCCATGCGAGTCAAAATCCGAAGCGCTCCTTCCCCCCCGCCTGACAAATGTTTGTTCTAGCAACATATTCCTTTAAAAACCTTCCATCTGGGTGGAACAGTCAAAACCTTGTGTTTTCTCTGTCTTGTGCAATGCGTACTGAAGCTAAACAGGTCTGATGTACCTGGAGAGGGCTACAGTATGTCTCCGTGTCTTCATTTATCTCAATGCCAGTTGTCTGGCTCGTGCACGCAGCCCCTGCAGGAAACCAGTTTACAGACACCTATTTTTTGAGCCGGTCAGCTGAGCTGTAAATAGCAGGACAGTGACATCACTGGCACCACAAGAACGTGCACAGAAACCTTCCTTGCTGACCATCCTGAGCTTTAACCTCGAAGGCAGAAGACAGCATTCAAACACCATGTTAACATTATGTAACTACATTAGTTAGAGCAGGGTAAGGCTGGTACCCTGCTGGTTTTTGTTATGCTGGTAGAACGTCTCTTCACATCCTGATAGCAATTACTAAAGTGGTCTAAATATACAGTATTTATATCTAAATAGATGTATATTTATCTTCCGTGAAAAGAACAGAACCATAAAACTTTGTCCAATCATTGCATTCGGTCCGAATACAATAATAGGATGTTCTACTTGCCTGTCAAACTGTGTATGCATTGATGTCTGTTGGAGGAGGTGTGGCTTTGGAAAGCACTCTGAAGGGAGGGTGGGATCTTAGCTTGCTATTACTAGCCTCTGTGAAACTGCCTACGATGAACTAACAATAAACAATTTACATTTTTAAACCAAAGTTGTATTTATTAACATTAGTTAATGCACAACAAAAAAACACAAACAATCCATAAACAACGGTATTGGTGTTAATTAACATAGATTTTATTAACAAAGATTAATAAATGCTGTTAAAAAATATTGTTCATTGTTAGTTCGTGTTAGAAAAGGCCTCAACTAATGTTTACAAATTAAACTCTATTGTAGTGTTACCAAATGTCCATTGGAATACATGGCTATTTTTGAATGGGCAGTAATAGAGAAACAAATGAGATCGTGTAGGCTGCTGGCATGCGGCTCTCACAGCTCATGAGCACTAATGAACTGTGAATGAATAACATTATGAAAAGGCTTTATATAACGTTATCTGAACTTGATGGGCTTCTCCATCTCTGTGCTTCTCACTTTAAATCTTACCTCCTCTTCCCTCTCTCTCCTCTGCACGCCCACTCACTCTACACTAATAATATGGCGGGATGTGTTTTAGCGACAGGAGTCATTCTGTGTCTTTCTGTGGCTCCGCATGCAGTCTGAGATGGGCACACAACGTGCAGCACCCCCGCAGAGAGAACGAACACAGCCGTGGAGAGATTATGCCACTGTTGATGCACCATACGTGTCTCTTAATTAAAAACGAAACCGAACCCGGGAAACGTGGTCCGAATTTTAGCTTGTACGAGCGTTTCCCTAACATTACCATTAAGTAACAAAAACGTTAAAAATGTTATTTTGTAAGTTCTGGCAATGTTCAAAACATCCAGTTTTTTAGACATTGTATTAACAATATTGCTTCGTTATAAGAACGTTATTCAAACATTTTTCAAATTCTGTGCCATTTTTAAAACATTTCACTAACAACTTCACAAAGCGTTTTGGACATATAATACATAAAAAAGTTCTACTAACAGTATTGCAACGTTTCATAACTTCGAGAGAACTTTTAGAAAATTTTAGCCAACGTTCCAAGAACGTTCCCTGTTAGCCAGGGAGCATACAGACCCCAGCTCTCGGACGCGTATATTAGGGCGCCCGCTGTTTTAAAGTGTTGTTGGTTCCGAGTATGAATGAGATGCGGTATTACTGTTGAAACAGATTTAATTAAGCATGACAAATGAAGTGATGTAGCACTTCATGTTAAGACAGAGCAAGACGGATTAGGAAGTCATGTGGGGATTATGAGAGTGAGACTTCAGGCCATTGTTTAAGGCGGCAGTATGTACGGTCCCATTTTAACAGGAATTCTGCACAGAAAATACATAAGCATCATTTGAAGGCTTTGCTGTGACGCTACAGACACAAAAAGATAACAAACGTGATTCTGCTGTCTGATTTCTTATACAGAA
>JAZGTI010003245.1:0-32272 GCA_036877585.1 Botia kubotai
TACATATGTATATTCCACATCATTTCCACAATCTGTGATTAGCATCCTAGACTGATATGACCTTACAGAAGCTATGTAGACACGCGTCACACTGGCATACATGCAAATTAAGGACAAAGCGTAAATGTCTTTAATGAAAACACAGTGGAATAACCTTTGACCTTTTTGTTCTCAGATTCATAGCACGTGACGCCTCCATCAGGAGGAACTCTCATCTGTGTGACATAACATGAGAAACTCAACTGACCGTAACAAATGAATCAGCTTTTACGTAACCAGGAAGGACAGCCGCCCGTCTCCGCCCTCGCGCACCCGGTTGTCCAGCCTAAACACTCTATTCTTTTCACACGGTTCGCACCATTACCCTAATTTTCACTCCCCATCTTTCAAAGAGTTCCATTTTACCCACAATCCCCCATTTTTTTTTCCAGACTTGCTTATTTCACCTGCTGTGCCTAAGACTTCCCGGTCACGTCACCCAGGGCTGAACAGCAAGTTTGATCTCAGATGACCTGTCTCTGCCTGTCTGACTCTGCCGGCTGATCTGAGCGCAGTGCTGACACACGGAGGGGTCAGAACCGCCCAATGAAATTAAAGTACAGGGCTTCTCCGTCTTTTGATGTGTTTCTCACCTGCTATAATCTTTCCGCTCGACGCGGGGCCGCTTCTCATCTACATATGTGCACACACTAACAGAACTGCAGACAAAGGCGGAACAAAATAAAGGCTACAAGGACAGAGAGATTAAATAAACGTGGGCGATAAAAGGGAGAAAAATGGAACGAGATGCACAGAAAAAAGGCCTATTCATTATACGCGGGATGCAGCGAAACAATGCGCATTGCGAACTAAAATTGCAGATGCTTTATCTTTGGAAAAGTTTGCATACTTGAACAAAAACAAAATACGGTTCGTGTGGTTTGATGCAAAATAGAATCCATTTCACATGCCAAAGATCCTAAACCTCTTTATTTAAAGAACTGTAATTTATTTAAATGTATTTCAATGTTGTACGATGTTGTGCATGCAACCTTTCAATAAAATGTATTCTTGTTCTTAAGGATGCATACTCGTATACTGTAGCAAACTACCTTTATAATACTAAACGACTGCGATGTATGGAAAAGCAGCCGGCACAATTTTGGTTCCGCAGAGGAAAAAAATACAGACTTTGAACAACAACAAGGTAAATAATGACAGAATGTTTATGTTAATTTATGCTTCCCAGGGCATGTGAAGGCATTTGTGAAATTGACATGCATTTTTTTTACAAAGCACAGATGTTTCACTATGGGAGATACTCTTCTTTTCAGCCCAATTTCATTTACAAAATGCAATATTTTAATTTACAATATTTGAATGTCACATAAATGTTTGTGTTCTCATAATTGTTACTGTCACACTCTGTGACTCGCAATATTGTTTCAAAAACAGCCAGATAAGCGTGACTAAATGTCTCATAAGACTTCCTGCAATATCAACAGAAATTTCATATGATTTTCTTCAGGTTTATAAAGAATGTGTGAATTAAAAAAAAATCATGAGGTAAAAGATATAAATACATACACACACCTTTTATATATAAATATATAAATATATATCTTTATGATTACTGTTTTAGAAATACATCAAAATACATTTTGTCACTAAAACTATGAAGTTTTATAGAAGAACCATGAACACAAATAATAAATCGTAAAGCATATTGTATGCTTTAACATCTACAAAATAGCCATTTGATATATATATATATATATATACAGTATATATATCTCAATATATATATATACATATATATATATAATATATATATATACACACACACATGAGAGAGAGAGAGAGAGACATGAGAGATGAGTATTATGTGACTGTCTATGATGTTGGCCAACAAAAAGCCCTCAGAGTTGTTCATCAGCCACTGTGTGGGAATCTTGGCTGAGAGAGATGACAAAACAGAGGGACGAGGGAGAACGAGAGCGAGAGAGGATGAACGAGAGAGCCAGTGAGTGAGAGGATTGGTAAAAGAGTAAAAGGATGGGGCAGGGGGATGAAAGGATGGGTGGCTGAGAAGGAAGGAGCACCTGCTTTGAAGTGACAGAGATCAGAGGGCAAACTCCACCCAGGCTGTCTCTCAAGCCAAGAAGCTCGCTCTGCTGGCTACGTCCACATCAAAGGCTGCTTTACAGCCACCGCGGGGAAGATCTGCCCCAGTCACCAGAAGCTTATGTCTCTGCCCGCGTGCCAAATATGTCACTATACCTATTATACGGGCATCACGCTCGGAGTGAAAATGACATGAGAGTGGAGCTAGAGAGCTTTAAAAAACGCACTGACTCATATGTGGCTTTTAGTCTATGTATGTTAGGTTTGAGGGACTCCATGCTGGTTTACCTCAGCAGATATAATCATTTATTTTTAATGGATGTATTGCACCAGACAGTTAAAGATAAAGTAGCTAACAAATCTTTCAGTACCGCACGGAAGTTGTTTGAAACAAGGTTCAGAGTTAAAACATAACGTATAACACAATATAAAATATAATAAAAATAGTATTTGATTCTCTTTTCTACATTATTTGTGTATCTTCATTGTTTTGATGACAAAAAGGACGTATTTCTAAAACAGTAATCATAAAGAGAAAATACTTCTCAATTATTGGCTTTTTAAAGTACAGACGATGTACAGGAAACGATGAGAAGACAGGAAATGATACCAAACGTAACCTGCGTTACCTGTGCAAGTGTCACAGTGTGATGCGTGCTAACCACTAAGCCACAACTTTGACCTGTTTTTTATTAGGCTAAATCTGTTGCATTTATGTCAAAAGCTACACAGAACTCCAGGCCTGAATGGAGGGGGATCTATTTTGCCCAGCCCGAGACTTCCCAGATTTAGTAGTCAGGTGCTATTCAGTGCAAATCAATGTGGACAGATGGGAGCCTGGACTCCGAAAGCACCGGTCTCGTCCCATTTCCAGTCAGTGTCCAGATGCCTCCTCCCGATAGTTCATATCAATCAAAGGCAAGCACTCTTCACAGCCCAAGTATTGATTGTCAGAGAGGGAATTAAATGGCGCCTCAGCACCTCCATTGATGCAGAGCGAATATTCAGGAGAGTGAAGGCAGAGAAACGTCGCATCCAGTCCAGCTGCCCGCACACTTAGCAAGCACTCTTTTGGACACACCAGAATGGAGCAAACTAAGCGCATAAGCTTTAACATCACCGGCAATGAATGGACAGACTATCTGAGAGCCAGTCAGCCGTTCCTGTCAAACTGCCCATTTAGGCTGTTGAAAAAGATTTTTGTGAATTTTCCTTCCATCCGTCACAGCACACACAGAGTGTGAATAATGCAAGATTTTGTGTATGTGCTTTTTCAGGAAAGGACTAAGCTGTAAAATTCTTGTTAAATCTTTTTCCTGCAGTGTGTGTATACCGCAGGGCTGCGTATGCAGCAGAGGCGTGGCTACCCAGCTAACAGTTTTAGGTTTTCCCTGAAGTTTCCGTTAAGTAACAAAACGTTCTAGGAAGACGTACAGCTTTTTAGATGTTGCATTAACATAATTGCTTGTTTTAAGAACGTTATTTAAACATTATTATAGACATTCAACATTTTAAACTGATGTTTCTAAAATGTTCCACTAACTACTAACTATGTTCCACTAACTACGAACAACGTTTTTGATATATAAAAAGCATTTTATTAATGTTAATGAACTTTTACTTTTTGGTAACTTTTATAGAACGTTTAGAGAATGTTAGCCAATCTTCTGAGAATATTGCCTGTTAGCTGGGTAGATTCATCTGGAGATCCATTTGGTCCATTTTGGACTGAGATACACTACATTGGGGCTAAATTAACCTGGGTAAATTATACACTGGACATGTTTCTAGCCCCACTACATTTGCCCATAATAGGCCAGGACATCTGACAAAAATGTATGCTAATTCTATAAACTTTTAATCATTATTTGCCAGTTATTCAGTATTATGCGCAACACACAGATGTTGTTGCCCCTCTGGAGCTACCAAAGTCCAAAATCAAATTTACTCTGATTTAATAACTAATATTGGGGTAGAAGTAAAGTGAGCACATGGAATTTACTCATTTCCTTCATCAGAGACCTTTACACACATACACAAAACTGGTAATTAGGGAATAAAAACATTGACAAGATTTACAAAAATTGCACTCACGGCCTTTGGCTGAATCATTTTAGTAGCTTTAATAGCTGCTAAAACTTAAAATTAAAACAAAATTAGGCATAAAAGTAACTGTACGACTCATTTTAATTACAGTCCTGCTTCTCATTCAGACTCATACAATCGCCGTTAATGTATCATATCTAATGATCATCCAGGGTAAGATGGTGAAATTTCTCTCAACACTGTATTCACGTTGACTTTGACTGGAGCTCTCCTATCACAATCAGCAGAAGATAACATCCGGAATTATTAAAAACACATTTGGCGCTGCAAAACAATAGCAGGGCCCAGTCACTCCAGCCACCGGCACACGGTCTAAATTTGACAATGCTCAGCTGATCGGCAGTCCATAATCCTCAGTCTATTTAATGTGGCGTCTAGCACATTAAGGTGACCAATCAGCTTTAGGTAATCTCAGCTCTTCACAGAGACACCAAGAGCTGAAACAGATGTGGGCCGTCTTATTGTGCCGCCAGGGAGAAACATCCAAAAAAACGAGACCAGTGTGATTTCTGTCATCTCTCGTTTCTGAGCGTTTCAGGTTTTCTCTATCGCTCTGTTTCCTTCTGTAAGCTACTAACGTTTAGGTTTGGGGCTCTGCAAACTTATAATACCTCAGCCGCGCATCTGCTTCTCACATGGGGAGCCACATCGCCTGTCTCGCACCCTGAGAGTTTGTCAGTAATCCCCACGAGGAAAGTTCAGAGCGAGCTGACAGCACTAAAAAATAGATAAATAAGGATTTTCATTTTTCACCCTGTAATGGAAAATTGCACGTAACGTTTCTCACTCAGCATTTATCCCTAATAGAGGCTGCAAATCCATATCCCCTAATTTTTCCAAATCACTTCATTTTAGAGAAAAGAACATTTATTCTTTCTGGCAAGCAGGAAACAGCAGTTGGTTAAACCTTTTCTGCAAGTCTTTTTTTTCCGGTACTAGTCTTTTTTTCCAACTCCTGCCAGAGAAATCAATATTTTCAACGCGCTTTTAATAACAGATGCTCTTTTTCTGAAAAATCACTGTCATGTTTCGCTCAAGGGCCTCTTGCTGAGTATTAAAGACATATGGAACAGCAACAAAAAGGTAGACGGTACAACAAAAGACGAACCAGTCGTTGCTTTAACAGCGAGCGAGGACAGCCAGAAGTGAACTTGGAAACTTCTGTCAGTCAGGCAGGAAAGTGAATAATGTCCTACATTAGGTCTGTTGTTTATTTCTGCCCAGAAGCAGTCAAATAACCCTGTTAAATCAAGTAGTCGCCCTGCCATTAATCTCAATGCAACTGACTAGTTCCTCGAAGCTAATGGGGTTTAGAATTTGCATCAGGCAAGTTTACCCACAAAGCTTTGCCTAAGAGGATTTCAGTCCATACAGAGAGCTTATTGTCACACTGGTTCATGGACGTGGATTAAAAATACCAGGACTAACACACTGCACTAACTCAAGTCAGGGTACACGAGCTGCCTTTCATTTCTGATGGCCGTTATTAGCTGGCAGGAGGTGGAAAATGACTTCTGGGTTTAAGATCAACCCTAAGGTCTAGGTTTAAACTTTAGACGTGTTTTGCAGAGTTCTCTATTACCGATTTATTCTTGAGGAAAGAATTTTACCCAAGGTTTCTCTAATGGAACATGTTTCTTTGACAAGTAACTTGTTTTAGATAAAAATAGTTTCATTTATAACTAAAAACGCGCTAACCGGAGTGTAATTCAAATCTCTAAAATAACTATTCTGTACTAAATCTGAGGGATGGAGTTAAACATGCTTAAATGCTGTAATTTTGTTTATCTAAAAGAAAACGTAAAATTATGAATTTGAGGTTAATCAAACAATGTCAATCAAATCATTTCTAATAAATCATTTGAATGAGGTCATTTGTAAACACTGTGGGAGCGATTCACTGCGCGTTAATCCTAACCCTAACAAAAATTATGCAAATCAGGTAATAATAAAATGCATTAATATAAATTGATAAATAAATGTATTTAATAACAGGAGAAACAATGTGTACAGTATGTATATGACGATACAGGACTACTGTAAAGATGCTTGACTCTTATGTTTAGTACGCTAGTCACTCCTTAAATTTAGTCTCTCCCTCTCTCTCTCTCTCTCTCTCTCAGATTTCTTTCTTTTCATCTTTGCAATGTCTCATCATGGTGAATACCAGCTCAGTGTTGTCAACTTAGCTTTTTCATTTGAATAAGCCTCTTTCTGCAGGAACCTGTCGGCAGTGTTTCACTCCGGCTAAATCAGCTTTAGCAGCTAAATATAAAAATGTTTCCTGAGCATTAATTCGTTCATATTTATCGGCGAGAAAGGTACTTGAAATTCAGCTTTCCTTTAGCAGTTCAGAGAGGGAAAAAAAGAGACAAGCTTCACGTAAGCTTTGAGGCCTCTGTTGATCCTAAAAACTCACGCTGAAGCTTGATGTGTAACATGACTTTTGCTGGTACACTTTAATAAAATTATCATTTAAAAAAACGTGTATTTTGAACACGGGAGGGCTAAATATATGAATAAGATTAAAGGAGAATAAATCAAAGAATTAAAGAGAAACAAAATTACCAGCAACAAGCGGAACACGTTTTGTTCAATGTGAGACTAAAATCAACAAGACGTGCGTTTATTTCAACGGTGAAAACCAGAAAGAGCACAAGCACCATTAATATATAAAACATCAATCATAAGGGATGTTTTAATACTAAATGATTTTGTTATTCACATAGCATAAAAATGTTAATGTGTATCATTCACTTGAAGTGAAAAACATTAAATTTGTTAGCAACGACTAAATTACCCAAGAAAATGTGAGGAGAAAAACAGTCCAGTCAAAAGTAAAAATGACTTTTCATTCACTCACCCGCATGCTGTTCCAAACCTGTATGCCATTTTTATTCAATGGAACCCCGAAGCAGACATTTAAAAGGGTAGACTGTGTCCAATGCGCAGACAAGGAAAGCAGATGGGGACCGTGATTTGTAAAGCTCCAGAACTGACCGCAAATCATCAAATATGTAGTACATAAGCTTAGATTCCAGTAACAGACCAGAAGTGTTATATTCCAAATGTGACACCAACAAGTTTCGTGTGAGACACATACTAAAATTCAAGTATTTATTCAGTAAAAATTCGGTGTAGAAAATGTAGCCTGGCATCCGTGGTCACATTTACTTTCATTGTAAATGGACATATGAAAGAGGGACGGTCATAAAGGGCTGAAAAACTGATGCCTGAGTTTTCAATTTTGGTACATCTATTCATTTAATTATAATGACTGATTATTTAATTGTTGCTAAATGGAAATAAAGGGAAAACCGAAAAAAGGCAATATTTTTAGTCCTACAGGATTGCATAGCACACCGAAACAGATATTTAGAATAACAGGTGCGATCTTCAATATGCAACAATGAAAGCATATTAAAAATCGGACAATAAAATAAATAATTGCACTCATTAAGGTGAAAACAATAATCATTTTCATCACTGAACTTTGGCACGTAAATCGCTGAACTGGTCTGTTAACATCAAATCGTAAACACAGTTAATGAGGCAACTGCCCCCGAAAACCTCCATCTTATAAAAATCTCCCTCAAAACGCCCCAAATTTCTGACGGCAACACACAGAACCAGGAATAACAGATGCAAGAGGGACATTATAGGCTTAAGCAGAGGTAAATCCTCTATACATTCTCCAATCCCAGCATGCCTGGGTGGGTGTTTCGGTCTGTTAGGTCTCATCTCTCTGTGACTGTGTCTGGCAGCGCGGTACGACCGCAGCCCACACTGCTGGTTCAGGGGATTGTATGGTGTCCGCCCACACAGGTGCAGGCCCGCCCACTAATCCTACACTCAGCGGTCAGCCTCAGACATGAGAAGGGTCAAAGCGAGACTTGGCCGGCCATGCAGCGCAGTGCTGGGGAGGACCGGTGAGTTTTGCTGGTCTCGTGGCCTTCTGCCATGTTGAAAAGCAGCAGCCCACGTGCACACAGACGGTGGTTCTTTTGTGGGCTGTGTACTGTATGTGCATTTACATTCGAAAAACGTAAACAAGCCAAAATGGATAATAAAGAGCCCTTTGTAACAGAACGGGACTGTGAAAAGACCGGACTATGATAAATGCTGCATCACAGAGAAGTTGCTGTAAAATATCTGCTTTCTATAATGTCTGAATTCTCTGTTTACACGCTGCATATATTTGGTAAGTAATCTTGTCGGGCTCCACAATTAATCTGCATCATAAAGTAAATGTTCTGTTTCTCTGCTAGCAGAGTAATTTCATCACGGACATTTGATTTTAATTCCCTTCAGTGTATCGGGCTACAGTTTTCCTAGAAGTTCAAAGCACCAGAGCCGAACAGGTCAGTAATGAGCTGACTAAAGCTATTTGAGGTGCCCTGTTGATTTCATGTTAGTTTTTATGTCACAGTACTGCCAAAATCTGACTTTACTTCCATCCATTTTTCTATTCATCTGTCTAGCTATCTATGACCTTTCTTTCCTTTTTTGTCTTTCTTTCCTTCCCTCTTTCCCTCCTTTTTTTCCTCTTTTCATCCTTCTTTTCTTCCTTCCTTCCTTCCTTCTTTCTTTCTTTCTTTCTTTTTTCCTTCTTTCTCTCTTTCTTTCCTTCTTTCTTTCTCTCTCATAGATAACAGTAAAACAGACAGACGTTTTGACGTCTGCCGTTCTCATGGACAGAATGAACTGCGTTTCATGTTTCTCCAGCATTATAAAATTTTGCTGTGATCAAAAATCACAGAACCGCCGTGAGTTCACACAGTAATATTACAATCGTCTGATATTAATAACACTGGTAAGAGGCATTTGATTTGGAAGATGGTCTTTCTCGGTCCTGATGCTAGCCCGCACGTTACTGTGACATTTTGTTGATAGCAGCAATAACCAGCAATAACACTGTCAACACAATAGGACTCTTCATATTTCTGATGTTACACACGCTTGTGTATTGCTTTTACTGCATTTCTGAGGCCCCCACAAGCTCCAACAACAACAGCAAAACCTATAAACTTCCATAGTGGGGATCCACCTTATGATCCAAAACAGCGTTCCTGTAGCTCAATGGGTAGCGCTTGGGATGAACATCTCCTGCTCTGTGCAATCATGTCCATCGTTCCATCACTTTTAGGAGATTCTCAGCTGCAAGGATCCAGTCTAAAAGACACTGTACCTGTTTCTCTGGACCTCTAAAATGCTTGAGAAAGATTCTCACGTTCCTGTTCGAACCCGCTGTCCTGTGAGAGCTTAAACGCTTCTGTTATGCTAATGCATAACGGTCACAAAATTAAAACTCGATAATAGTCGGCTGTCATACGGTAGACGGTTCGTTTTTAGCACCGTGGCGACTCAATGATTCAGCAACGCTCTCAAATTGCCCTCAATTTCAAGGCCTCAGAGCGGAAGAAACGTACGTACGGGGCTGTATGACTGGATGCGGATGACGCGCGAATACTGTGGAAGGATTCATTCAAATGAGTCTGTAAACAAGATGTGAGGGCAGAACTGGCAACCCAGCTCGCTGGAATAAGTGTCAAGGAGCAGTTATTGCGTTATTTAGAGCACCGTGAAGCACAAGGCTATTGATTTGAGAGGCAAAGAGGCTCCGTGGTTATTTCTGTCATTGCCAGGCTCATTAAACTGATATATTATGCACGGCGTTCCCCCCTCTGCCACTCTGTCTGTATTGCCACATCATTCCTTTCCCTGTTATATTTCCCACAATCCTCTGCGCCAGCATTCGGTTTTTGTAAGACCCCCTCAGGTTTGTCATTCATAACCTTCACTTGAGTTTAAAGCACCAGTTAAAAAGCAAAACTTCTGTCATTTTTTACCCTCACGTCAAGCTAAATCTGTATACTGCTTCATCTGTGGGAAAAGTATTAAATGATCTTTACTTTTTGTAATTTTTGGACATTGAAAAGTTTTCTGTGGACAAAATGAATAACTAAAACAAACAAACAAACAAACAAATAAGGGTTAGAGAATGTTAGTTTTTGTGTGAACCATTCTGTTAATGTGACATATTACTATTGATATTTATATATGATTTATTTTATATATACATGATTTATTTATGTATCGATGGTTTCTGTTGACATACAATTAAAACATAGGATGTGTACTTGTTATGTAAGTGCTGTTCGTCACTCTTGGATAGCTTTAATACAGCAAATCTGAACCAGAGACGCAAACAGCTCGGGGTTACGAGGAGAGGTTGACAGAAATACATCACAAAATGTGCGGGGCAAGAGCAACATCCCCAACCAGAACTGAACGGCCCGTGTTTACACAGACTCAGAGCTGTTAATTCTCCATAAATCTCGGCAGCTTTTGGAGTCCGTCCCCAGCACACAAGTTGGCACGGTCTTCTGAGCTTATAGTCTGTTATGGCACTGAACCAAACTGTGGAGCTCAGGGTGACAACCCCCGTTTCCACACTCGTTCTCAAAGCATGCAGTCTGCAAACAAGATTTGGTGCTCCACAGGTCTCTGAAAACATTCCACCCATGACTTTAGAGTCAACCCAGCTAACAATTTTAGGTTATAAGAACGTTTCCCTAACATTTCCATAATGTAAAAGTGTAAAAATATGCTATTTTTGGGAAAAGTTCTAGGAATGTTCAAAATGTCCAGTTTTTTAGACGTTGTACTAACGTTATTGCTTGGGTATAAGAATATTATTCAAACCTTTTCAATTGTGTAACATTTTTAAAATGAGCCACTAAAATATAAGGATATCATTTTTGATATATAATATGTAATGTTAAAAAGCATTCTACTAACATTACAGCAAGAACGTTTTTGATAACTCTGAAAGAATGTTAGCCGATGTTCTGAGAAGGTTCCTTGTTAGCTAGGAATACATGCTCCAGTTGGAAACTGAGAGACTGATGAAGGGACAACAAGAAAGGAGAATTAACATGGCAGACACTTTTGTTTTGCTAAAGCTAATTTTGTAGCTTGTGATTTATGTTTCCTAACAACATTTATATATTTTTACACATAATGACTCAAAAGAGATATTTAATTAGAGTCTTCTACATTTTCTTCTCAGACACGTTCTTAACTAACTTCATCTCTTAGGTAACCAAGTAACTACAGTAATTTTAGTTTTTAGTCATGACAGTAATGACGCTGTAGCTGTAGAAAAGCGACATTCACACAGGAAATGCGGATGGAAAGTGTGATTTTCTTTTTTATGCTATTATAGTTTTTTATTGCAATAAATAATATTTTAATAACAGATTTTCATGACAAGCAAATATGGGATAAATTCGTACAAAAATGGCATACGAAAAGTAGCAAAAACAAAGACAAAAAGTTTCCAAAACAGTTGGAACATTCATATAAAAAGGGAAAGAAACAAAGAACAACAAGTTTTAATAAAAAACACGTCTGGGACAGTTGAAGAAACTCTCATACTTCAGATAATACCCTTTAGTGCAAGCAGGAAGAACAAACTATCCGACTTGTTTCATTTTATTACTGACAGGGACTGCAGAGAGAGGACAACACACACAAAAAAGAAGAGGACAGGAAAACAGTACAAGCCTCTTTTCTACAGCACCAACACCAACTTTCAACTGTAATACCGATAAATCTATTAGGTCAAAAACAACAGAAGCGGAATATTGAAATTAATTAGCACTTAAGAGTTCTCGCTTCGCAGAGAACAACGAATAGAGCCAAGCGTGCTTGAGTTAAGTGATTTTTTTCAAGTGAAAAAA
This sequence comes from Botia kubotai, assembly GCA_036877585.1. Lineage (NCBI taxonomy): Eukaryota > Metazoa > Chordata > Actinopteri > Cypriniformes > Botiidae > Botia > Botia kubotai. The sequence goes on from JAZGTI010003245.1 coordinate 11,955, forward strand.
GTCTCTCAACTGTTCCTATTTGCTCATACGCTTCATAGAAGATGAGATCTTAGCACCAAAGTTCAAACAACTTACACTCCCTGTTTCACTCAATTTCACAAATGCAAGTTAAGAGCTACTTAATTAAAGATGCTATCTGCTTCGGTTTCGCGAACGGCGCTTAAAACGAGGTGTGTGCGGCCGTCGCGAGAGCAGGAACGGCAGAGAGGAGAGGGTACAGATCGATGCGACGGGGAGTCCAGACTGTCACTCAACCCCGTCTCCCTGAGGGAGGCCGCAGGAGATCGAATACACAGATAAACACCTCATGAAAATGGAGTCACTCCTGACTCAGTTTTCAACGCTCTTCCTCGCAGAAGAATGAATGAGAAAAAGCGATGAACTAACGAATGAGTCAATGAAGGAATAAAAGTAGGTTGTGAGGATAAATGAATACCAGAAGAGTGTAATTGTCAGTTGGCCTTTCAGAGATGAATGAGGAGGTAATCCATCTAACTGATAAAATCCCCTTTCCTCTCAGAGCGGCTGCCCATGGGTGAAATATTACTCTGAAGTGGCTTCTTCATATTGGCTTTTTGTGGTGAGAAATAGCATTGTGATACGCCGGTTCAGGTTACACAAATGTCAAGAACCAATTAGGTAAGCAACATCATTTTGACTGGGTTTCCACAGAGACGTTCGTCTCCAAAAATTTGGAACACAGCCGGAGGTCTAGGTGACCAGACCCAGCTAACAGGAAACGTCTCAGAACGTTAGCTATCGTTCTCTAAAAGTTCTCTTCAAGTTATCAAAAAGTTCTCTACAGTGGTGGAACATTTTTAACGTTACACGTCATATAAATCAAAAGTTATTCTTAAGTAGTTAGTTGAACGTTATAGAAACGTTACAGAACTGAACAAAGTTTGCATAATGTTCTTATAACCAAGAAATCATGTTAATACGATGTCTACAAAACTATGTTTTGAATGCTCCTAGAACTTTTAAAATAACATTTTTAACGTTTTTGTTACTCAACGGACACATTAGGAAAACGTTCTTGCAACCTAAAATTGTTAGCTGGGAAATTGTTTAAAAGATATGTCCAAGTTAATTGTTTTGAAAACCTGTGGTAAATGGTTGGCTTGTACCTTTGATTCATTGTGTTATTAGTGGCTTTTCTGACCTTCCGTTTTAAGTTGTTGTTTATATTTTTATGTTCCGGGCACAACAGTCGTTTCTCACCTGTTCACTTGCTCTCACTTTCTGGCTGAGACTGCAATAATGATGATAAGAAGAGTCAGAAGCACAGCTCCAGCGATCAGCAGATAGCACTTCCTCTTCCTCAGCTGCCTCTGTGGAAAAAACCATGTTTGAGATATCATTGTTAAATCAAAGATCATCCCTCTGGACTTGAGATGGGAAAGGAAGTTCAACAAGGCCGGAGCTTCGCAACTGAAAACTAAAATTACGCCATTCTTAAAAAATAAGCTTTTTCAAGCTTTTTTTTTAAAGCTTTTTAAAATAATATATTTTTTAGATTATATTATTGCTTTATGTTATTGATTAAAGGTATGCACAATATCTACCACTAAAAAAGTACAGGGACAGCATCAAACTGTAAACATTTACACTAAATACAACTCATGTTACAACTCACTAAATACAACTCAAAATTCATGTTATATATATATATATATATATATATATATAAATTAAGAAATTTAAGAAATTTAACAAGGGCCAAAACTGGAACACAGGGATTCTGGGAACAAATTTTGAGTGGTTCATAAAATAAAAACAGAAATATAGCTTATTAGAAAGCATGTCACTGTTAAAGCTACCATGTGTAAAGTTAAAGGTACGGTAGGCAATTTGGGAATAAATGAGATCCCACCTTTCATTCAGAGTGATTTTCAAAGCAACAGCTTTTCCAATACTGTGCAGAGGTATGCAAATACATTGTCTGACAGGCAAGCAGGACACTCTGTCATTGAATTTAGACTGAATGCAATGATTGTACAAACATTTTATGGTCCTGAGCCTTCCACAGAAAATAATATAAAAGTATACATAGTATACATACTGTGTAATATGAAAGTATACGAAGTATACATACACTTTACATAGTGAGTGCCAAAATGTTTCTGGAAATGACTATACTGCCTCTGTTAAAGAATCGTTAAGCTAGCAATATCACTACTCACTCATTTTAATTAGCTAATCCCCAATACTGCCTAGATGGCTTGTCAAAAAGGCCACAGTGACTGGGAGAATGCAGAAAATGCATCCAGCCACATACATTTAAAAGACTAATAACAAATCAAAGAATTGTGGGTAATATCAAACAGTCAGTCAATAATCTACAACACAAATGCTGTGTTGGTCGCCCACCACTGTTCTAAATCAATAAATCAACAATCATTACCCAGTATGAATGTGTCTTTTAGGTACAAAGAATAATAGAGCAAGAATACGTCATCATTTTCCTTCATTGATGCGATACCACAATGTGAATTGAAGGCACTGCCATCGTTTGACCTCTAGTGGTCCTCTCCTCAATACAGAGACATGCTTTGAAAATGATTTCTCAAAAGACAGAATTGAATTGTGGCCCGGAGTCAAGAGTGGCTGGACAAGCATGAGAGAACCGCTTTCTCTGCTGGGCTGGAATTCTGGCTGAACTGCGTTCGTAAAACCCATCTGCTCTTTGACGCCGATAAGCCTCTGCGGCGGGAGGGAAACTCCCCAGCTAACACTTTTAGGTTGTAAGAACGTTTTCGTAACTTTCCATTATGTAACAAAAACGTTAAAAATGTTATTTTAAAAGTTCCATAGATCTTCAAAAACAGTTTTTTAGACGCTGTATTAACATCATTGCTTGGTTATACGAACGCTATTCGAAACATTTTTTTAATTCTGTAATGTCTATATATGTTGCACTAACTACTTAAGAATAACTTTTTTTACACACAATGACACACAACCTTAAAATGAACATTACTGCAAGAACGTTTTTAATAACTTTGAAAAAACTTTAGCCTGGGAACATTAGCCAACATTCTAAAAATGTTCCCTGTTAGCTGGGTCTGTTCCATTTTTCCAAAAATTTGGGGAAAATTGCCATTTGACTGCTCAATGGCCAACACCGTGTCTTTTGGAGGAACGACCGGAACCCCCTTCGCATCTATTGCTTTGTCATGTTCAAAATTTAAGATCCCGTTCAGAACAAATTCAACCAACAAGTGGTACAAATAATACAAAAAAAGGCAAATAAAGTGTCAATAGATTGTGCTTGCTGAGCGCGTTTCAATATATGCTTTTTTGACTCCACGGGCGGTGGCGATGTTTGGGAGCGGCGCTGATTCTATGTTGTTTTGAAATGCCCCCCCCGCCTGCCCAACTCCCCATCGTTTTTGACAAAGCCAGAAAGAGGAGCGGTCCTAGACCGCAGCCAGGCTGGAGTCTTTAAATCCTGACGTGCTTCAAAGCGCGAAGAGCAATTCATCTTCTTATCTGAGAATGGAAACAGGCTTTCTATGAGGAAGTGTGCGCGTGGGGAGGGGGGGAGGCAAAAAAAACTGCTGTCGAGTAATTTTCCGTTTAAACGTTCCACTCCACAACAATTTGCATAAGCAGTCTGCGTCTGTGATAAGAAGATTGGTAATTTTCAAAGGCTCGGGAGGGATTGGGAATTAAAAAGCCTCTCTTCGCTATCTCCTCTCTTGCAGCTGGTCACCACAGATTCCCCCTGCTTCTTCCTTACATTTTCTCCAAAACCGCGCCTTATAAACTTTTTCTCCCTCCCCCTCTCTCTCTCTTTTGCTTTCTTTTTGCTCAGCGTACAGTCTCTCGGTGTTGGGTTTTTTTTTACTCGCAGTTATTCTGGCCTCCTCTGTCATTCGGAGAAAACAGGAAAATAAATCAGGTAAAAGGAAACAAAAAAAAGCTTTAGGTGACAATACAGCTGTTGCTCGCATTCGGAGCTTGAATTTTTTGCTGCGGTGGGGACGAGAGATAGAGAATAAGAGTGTGTGTGTGTGTGAGAGAGAGAGAGAGAGAGGATATTCACAGAATGAGAAGGGGAGATGGAAAATGAGTTAAGGATAAAAGGAAAGCTGATGGTCGGAGTGAAGTGTTGGAAAGAAAATACAATTCCTACCCATCCATACAGCCGATTTAGTCAAGCTGCTGTACTATAATAAAACTACAGCACTTTATATATTGTAGATTTCTTTTATAAATGATCTCGCTATTGACGTGCACTTATTTTAGGCTTTTATTTCATTTTCATACTGATTTAGATCTCACAGAAACCAAAGATAAAAGATACAAAAACTGCATGTGATATTGATACATTAATTGTCCATGTGTTACTCAGATTTAACTGCTTTATGATTTGGGGAAACCAAACATAGTATTATACACAATGATTACACCGTTGAGGTTTTTTGTCATTTGATTCGGTTCCCTGAATTAGTAAGTTCCTATTTTCGATTTAACATGTATGGAAAACCACCAATTTTCCACGTTTAATAGACAATTATTTGAAGGGAGAGGGCAGCACGGTTTTCCATTGGACAACTAATCATGTGACCACAAATGGATTCCCAACCATGGAGAAGGGCAGAAAATATCTGCTCGCCCCTGCGTCAGGAGCTCACCTTGAAGTCAACTAAATTAAACCCTGTAACCAATCCGGTCTGGTAGAAACAACGCTGCACACTTCCACAGTCACCAGAACCCACGTGAGTCGCATACCGAGCGCGTGGACGACGCAATTACACGAGGAACAGAACGACAGACTTTGCATTGATTTGCAAGTGAGAAAGCGAGGGAGAGCGAGAGAGTCATTTACCTTGCGTGACATGAGAAATGTCTTTATAATGCCATAATAACGTTGCATGATGATTACCGACATAATATTATTCCACCTTTATCTCATCTGCTCAGAAAATTGAAGGTCCATAAAATAAATAATGTTTGTGCTGCCACTGCCTGGCTTGTAATCGGCTTACGTGCAATTTACATAAAATTCTGAGTCCAAGTCTTCCTGATTATGATGTTTAAGACACAGCAAATAAACAGAACTTGAGGTTCTTACTTTGCATTTCTGCCTTCGGCAAACACACAACGTTCTTTGCCTGGTGTGCACGAGTGTTTGATAACTCACAGGAAGAAAGCGTTGAGATGAACGAGGATGGTTTTACAATTGCACCTTGATCTTGCCACCCTGCATCATTCTGAGAAGATGAGCAAATGAGTTGTTTGCTTTTGTGTGTCTAGACCTACTCAGCGCTAAAGGGCTTTTTGCGAGGCAACAGTCAGAGACAGTAACTAGAAAGTTATACAGATAGAATACGGATTTTAAAAAGCGTTTAACGCTATACTTAAAGGGACAGTTCACCCCAAAATGTTCCATCATTTACTCACCCTCATGTCATTCCAAAACTGTGACGTTTTTGCTTCTGAGAAACACAAAAGAAGATATTTTGAAGTATGCTGGTAACAGTGGCACCTTTTGACGCTCACTGTATGGACACAAAACCACACAGACATTTCTCAAAATATATTCTTTTGTGTTGCACGGAAGATAAAAGGACGATAACTGATGGATACATTTTCATTTTTGGGTAAACTATCCGTTTAACTATCGTTAAAAGGTCATAAACAAAATGTTATATAAAGCTTAACGGTTCAGTAAGTGCTTCAAAAAGAACTTAAGTGCTAAATCCATCAACTGATCAAACAATACATTTCAAAGTTTTGTGTCAACAGTAACAAACTAATCATTTTGCAATATATGGCTGTCTGCCTTTAGCACAACTACAGGTTAAAGTGATTTTAAACCGTGTGCAGACTGAACTGTTTTCTGCATTCTAGCTGCAGAGCAATGCTTGATATGACAGCTGTAGAAATGAAGGTACAAATCCCACTCAATAAGGTAAAAAACCAAACGCCTGTTTATTTGCTCTACAATGTTTTGCACTTGTTGGACCAAACTCAGGGAAACACCATTTCCTAAATGTAATATAAACCCGCAATCCGTAACTTTCGCCTCTCTACCGCCATCTCTGTTTGAAACATAAAATTGCAGGTGACTTTACATGCTTTTCTTGATGTATGTTAAAGTCAAATGAAACCAAACTGACATTTCTGAGGAAATCTGACAAGTGCTAAAGCTCCAAAAACTCTAATTAAAAATCATTATTATAAGCTTATCATTGTGAATAATGACGTAATGACGTAAGATGATGTTTTAAACACTGATCTGTCATGTGGTTGATCAATTACTGATTTTTGTTCACGTTTAACCAACAGTTTTAGGCTAACAAAGCAAATTTTGATTAATTAAACAATATATTGTTTTGAGTCTTTTCTGTTCAAGTAAATTGCACCTGTAATCATTTGCATACTGCTTACACAAAAAACAGCAGCCTGCGGGTATTGGCCGCCAATATGGCCGCCAAGTGACTTGACCTGTCTTAAAAAGGCGAAAGCCACATTCCAGCCCAGTGGAAATTAATCCTCATATATGCTAAACTTACAACAGCATCCCCTCTTTCCCATACATATTCATTTCACTTCAACTCTTATATTACAAACAGGCCGACGTGGCAGTCATCACCAGCAGCTAACTCCATTCATCACCATTTCCTAAATTACACTGCATGATTGATTTGCTTTGCTGTGCCTGTTCGCTGCATGACTTAGCAGTGATCAACTCCCTTCTGCATACATTACAAAAAGCTGACAAACTTTCAACATGAGCAGCAGTACACTAGCACAGAAAGAGAAAATGACAAAAGTCTGTTGCTTGTAAGTCTTTGTTCATTTCCACACCGCAGTCAAAACAGAGTGAGTCGGAAAAGCTATGAATGCAGTACTGGCCACACAAAGGTCATGACCTTAGCAAATCTGAGCACCGTTTGAGACGTTGTTAAGGTCTCATTCTGAAACTCCAGAAGAGACACACGTGAGATTATTGTGAGACACCTGACAGGAGACACACGTGAGATTACATATGAGATTCCTGTGGTCTGTTTCTCAAGAGAAACCTCTGAGAAGCAGGACAAACTTAAGCTAATACCTCCATCTGGTCTCCTTTAAATCTCACTGCTGTCTAGGAGAAAGAACTGAGATATTAAAGAGACCTCACCTATTTTTTTCCTACAGGATGAGGAAACTACTTCTCCTGAACAAGCCAAACGATTTGAATCTATCTGTATCTGTTTGTCAGTTTGAATCCTTAACCCTAAGTATAAATAAAAACAGTAGTGGTACAAATAAATGCAATTTCAGTTGGTCCTTTGAAATCACCCTTTATCACCTTCATGCTTGTGTGTCTATGGGAGGGGGGGCTGATATACTGGCATGCTGAAACAATGAATCTGTTTTGGGCACAGGGACAAGACACCTGGTTTGCATGGATTCAGAATTACTGCGACAGCATGTGGATTATCCAGAGACAGAAAGTGACACACAATCCAACACCCTGCTCAATGTTACAGTCTACCGAGCAGCAGATCATGCAGTTCAACCCAACCCCTCCACACACACACACACACACACACACACACAGTTGTAGTTCATTGGATCTCAACCTTTTTGACTTCAGGGTCCCTCATTGTTCACAACAATATTTGAAGGCCTCCAACTCACCCAATATTTCTACCCAATCAAATATTCCTGAGCTTGGCATAACAGCTACATGCAAGTTATGAATTATTTGTATGCATTAATCGATATATATGATTGCCATTCTATTGTGCTCATTCTAATCGAATACAATGAAAACGCAGTTCCACTTACACGCTAAACAACAATCATTCTATTAGACTAACCCATGGTACACTAACATAGTGAACTAATAAGCAGTTATAAAGTGTTTTTTTAAAAAGCGTGCAGGTAAATGCATTCTGATGTAATTACAAGCCTCGTGTTTCTAGTCGCTGGAAAAATGAAGCTGCCTCGATAATTGTTAAAAGAATAAACTTCCAGATTTTTACACAGAACTGCACTCAGTTAACTACGGTTCACTTTGAAGAGTGTAGCACTTTTCCCTCTTCCACTTCACCAAATGGGCTTGTAATGGAAGAAGTGAGAAAATGAATAATGGTAATTGAAGTCTGAAGTCTGTGTATTACCGCGTGAACTCCTCACTGTCTGTTCATTTGAGTCGAGCGTTCGGAGCCGCGGCGTGGTAATGAACAATCATGTTTCCTCGTGGTCCATTGAACTCTGATGGGGCTGATACAACATCATTCTTGTCACTTACAGACCTTCCAAGAGGAACTGCTTTTGGCCTGATGGATTATAGATTCAATTTATTTCCAGCCTTCGACTAACTGACATGTTGGGCCACGGAAATGACTTGCTGTTTTTAATTGACTTTGTGTGTGTAATGTTCAACAGTGTGCGTTTATGGGACATTTTTAAAGGGAAAACGGGGTAGTGCCCTAAGCCTGACGCACAGNCCCCCCACCACCACCTCAGGGTGGGCGGCGGTGAGATCGGCGAAGTGCTAAATTGCTCTGCGTGAGTTCGGTCACGGCTGAGCTCTCCCTGAGATAATGAAATGACAATTAATCCGAAAGCTGTTGCTACTCACTCATTTACTCCCTCGCACTCTTGTAAGTGGATGGAAGGAAAAGAGAGAGCGAAAAACTACGGCCACAAGCGGAATGCTAAACCGCACGCCTGGGACTTTCATTTACTTTGCCTCGTACGAACCGGCATCCGTGTGTACAGACGGACAGAAACGCAACATAAGAGGCGAACGCGCGTGAGGAGACGCGCACGCCCATCTATTATGAGCTTGCGGAAAACATTTATATTGTGAACCCTAGAGATGAAAACTGAAGCCTGTTATTTAGAGCTCATATAAGCTGTTATTTTGTTATTATGGTTGTTAGCTCACCAAAAAATGAGAATCAATAAAGTCATTATTTACTCACTCTCGCGTTGTTCTAAACGCGTATGCTGTTATTTTTCTGCGGAACACAAAAAGAAAATTTGAAAGAATCTTCAAAACAAGGGGGTGAATAAATAGTGACAGACGTTATTTTTAGGTGAACTGTCTCTTTAAGTGAAAGTCCAGTTGTAGTTAGACAGCAGCAAAAGACGACAATGGTGAAGTGCGAGTCTAAGGCTGTTAAAGTAATGAAAGGTGCACAAAAAATGGCAGACAGATAAACGGTATTACTGTTTATTAATCAAGTGTCTCAGACCGTCCTGGCTTTAAAAAAGAGCAAAGAAATAAATGATGATGATGTTTTAAAATGGCTGACTGGGTATTTACAGTGAAACAGTAACATCACCATGAAATCAAAATTTACTGTTCTCACTTTGTTATGGAATTTTGCAGCGTTTATTATGATTTATTTATCTGTGCACATATTTTTTTAATTCATGTGCCCTCGTAAACTTCATTCAAAACATCAACCTCGCCTCCCCACTGAACGACATCTCTCTCTTGATCACATATATCTCTCTCCGAGGGCGGGACAATATTAACCGTCCAATGGCCAGACAGTTTCTACCCCTCCAACTTTCAACGATCCAATCAATTCCTGGAGAAATAAATCAAGTCCAGTCCTACATTTTCTTCTCATTTCAGAAGCCACTTCACTCAGATATGCATCATCACAGCAAAGAAGAGATGTTTCCTGATTACTTTAAAACATTAACTTTAAACTTTCAATCTATGAATAGCGCACTCGATTTCAATTTAAACAAAACCGTTGCAAGCAACACACAGACTGGAACAGACTATTTTGAGTGGAGTGGAGCAGAGTGACAGCAAAGTCCCATCTCTGCTTAAAGTGTTCTTTAATCGCTCCGCTCCAGATCCAGTTCGGCTCTTCCAGTGAATCATCCAAGTGCTGTTATCCCAAATATCGCTACTTTTGGTACACCATTTGGCCAATCAAATTAAATCGGTGATGGGAATATTTTTCAGCAGAAAACCCCTTTTCTGTCCCATTGAACTAAAAAATTAAGAGGACAAATTGTCTAATATTGTGCAATGACCAATGAAACATTAACAAGCGAGGAGCACTACAGCACATCATTTATTAATTAACCCATTTGTACTGGTTCTTGGAACTTTTTTGTACATATCTATTCTTTTTTTATAACTTGCTAGTGTAATTAAACCGGAGCAGACAAATTGGACAAGTGCCCATTTACTTCTAATACTTCACTGAGGCAAAACATGTGCACGATCATTTTAAAATCAATATGGCAAATTTTAAATGAATAAAAGGTGATTATCGAATTTAGCGTCTCCTAAATGACGGCATGTTGATGATTTCGCTGTGGGATGTCAACTGAAACTAATAAATAAACCTGGTACGATAATTGAGCTCATAGACTGTTACAGAAAGACTCTTTTTACATCCCAGAATGCTTTGCATGCTGCACTGCGAGATAATACAGCTAACAGGGAACATTCTCAGAACGTTGGCTAACATACTGTAAAAGATCTCTCAAAGTTAGCAAAAAGTTCTTGGAGTACCATTAGTCAAACTTTTTTAAACACATTATTATGAAGTTGTTTGTGGAGCATTTAAAAAACATTACAGAAGCAACAAAAATTATACAAATATTCTTATAACCAAACAAAAATGTTATTACAACATCTAAAAATGTACGTTTTGAACATTTCTACAACATTATACTTGTTACTTTAAGGAAATGTTAGGGAAACGTTCTTGCAACCTAAAATCATTAGCTGCGAAAGCAGTAGACTTGCAGAAAGTAAATACCATTCACAATAAACACAAAGAGATCAGAGATTAAACTACCTGATAATGACTAGCTTTTGCCAGCTCCTGATTGGCTGTTTCCACATGTGATGTCGTGGTCTGAATGTAGTCTTCAATGCTATCTGTGGAAAGAAAACATAAGTATTACTGTCATTGTGTTTCCATGTTTTGTGCATTCAAAATGTTCTTTCAGTCTATTTCTAGATGAGCTTCTGTCCATGTCCACGTAACCTTAAGCTTCACAAGAGAAAGTATGACTCACACACACACACACACACACACACTCACACACACACACACACACACACACACAAAAGAAAATAAAGTCTAAGTACATGCTGTGCCATCTTCACAAACACTTATACATGTTTCCTTTCACAAGAATAAGGGGACTAGGAGCACTGACAGCAAAGAGCCCAACATTAGTGTTGCCAAAACAGCAGCGACACGACATAATCGAGTGTCCCTATTCATCATCACAAAAGGGTAAATTTAACAGGACAGCTCACCCCAAAATCAAAAATGGGTCATTATTTACCCTCATTTCATCTTATACCTGCATTGCTGTATCTATGTTCATTCTTTTAAAATCAAGAATAAATAAGAAATAAAGGTGTGGTGACAGTGAACTATTCCTTTAAAGTCCACGTGAACTGAAAGTTGCAACTGACTTTAGTGTTCTGAAATAATTGTGTAAGAGAAGAATGGGGGGCGTGGCTTGTTTTATCCGCTGGGAATTGATTGGTAGGTTTTGGAGAAGAAAGCATTTCAGAGCTTGCTGCAGACTATCGCTGGATGGGAGTGGTTACAGGCTCTGGCTCCGCCCAAGCGGTCAGACTTACGTCATCAAAGAAGGTCTGCCATCACAGAGAGGAAATATATTTACAGATTTTGATCAAAATTACGAGAGCACATTAATTTAAAAAATAATGATGCGCACAGATAAATCATTTATAATAAACAGCGCAATATTTTATAAAAAATAAGATTTTTTTATTTATTTTATGCTGCCTTTAAGAATTCAGCTCTTTGAACTGTTTTGCCACATTTTTATTATCATACAAAATGATCTAACTCTTTATTCTTAAATTCTCTTAAAATTTGTACACTTCAAAATCATCACACCCCTGTGCTCAGTTTCCATTACTAAAATTAGTGATCTTACTTTGGATAGTATTTTAAGTATCACATGTAATGAGTATTAATAGTGCTATTTGCGCACCAGGCAACACCCACAGTAGAACTTTTTGTAAACTTAAGAGCAAATGAATATTTGCTAGGCATCTCTTACCAGAGGAAAACAGCTGTGACAAGATTAGCTGGTATTTTACTACAAAACAACCACAGAAATAGATGTTTTCCACTGGGAATTCACACGCACACTGTATGATAATAAGCTAGAAGCTCACAAAGGCTCGTTTTTGTCCTCGCTTTCTTAATTCGGAGGAAAGTCAGCCAATTATTAACTTTGAATAATCCAAATGAGTTGTCTTGTTCCAATGCCCATGTACTTATTCTAGCAAGTGAGAACATCGATTCAAATGCAAAGTCAATTCCCTTCCCAATTAAAAACAAATGTGTGGTTCACCACACAGGAGAGCAGAACGAAAGCGAGAGAGCTCCAGCGAGGTTAAAGCGGGGCCGACTCAGCTGAGGGGAACTGTAGTCCTCACCTCCGCCTAGCTGGAGGAACTAATGAGGTTTTGTTTATCTTCCTTTGATTTGATTTGGTGCTGGTCTCTGCTGTTGCCGTGATATGTCAGAAGTGTGTGAGCGTGTGTGTAAAGGACTCGTAAAGATGAAGTTTGTGTTTTATATTATGATTTTCTTCACTTTTCTTTCAGCTGGCATTTTGGAGGATTAACCAGATCAGCCACGTCTATCAGCGTGTAATCTTTCAGCCCACCCACCATTCGTCTTTCTTCATGTTTTTTTCTATTTCTAGTAACCGGTAAAATTGCCGGTTGTACAGTAAATGAGCTGAGTGGTGCACAATAGCTCCCTGGTATAATTAAATCTGTAGGAGCTGTTGTATTAGACTCACAGAGTTGCCACCATAGTTCCTGTTCTTTAGTTCATGTTCTTGGTAAGGTCGTGAGGGTGGGTTCTCGCACGAGGGTGGTGGAACAACAAAATTCATTCACAGTCACAAAAGTGAAAAATAGCAGGAATGAAGCTTAGAGCTGCGGATGGGAACAAGCGGACTAAAGCGTACACAAAGCACAATCTGAGAGAGGGTGCGTGTGCGCCCGCACGTCATTCTGAACTGTCTCTGCCTTTAGTGACAATTGTAACCCCTCCCAGCTTGAATATTTCCTCCGTCTCCATCTAAGATTACCGACCTGTCATCTGTAACTAATACAGCCACACGGAATCTGGGTAGAAATGAAGGATGGTGAAGGTTTCTTTAAGCACAGAACAGGGATGACATATTAAACAGAGACGTATCAATCTATACTTCAACAGAGAGTCTGTTTTTTGATGAATCAGCCATGACTGCTAAAGACACCCCGCAGGTTTTACTGGTGCCATTTTACTGGTCAGAAAGCAGTATGTCTTATCGGAAGACGGCAGTATGAACTATTTTTAAACATAACATTTCTGTACTGAACAGAATATATTTGGAATCTACACCAACTGTACTCGCCATCTTGAGTTTGAAAATCACACAATCCCAGAATGCAATGCAGCAAAGGATTAACTATATGCAACGCTACCTTGCATTTTGGCTAAAAAAGTAATATGAAGCACCTATTGTTTGGAACAGCTTTCATGCAAGGCTGATGTCTAAAATACAGGTAGGCAGCTTACTCGGTTTGGGAACAGTGCAAACGATGTTAGGTTGTAAGAATGTTTCCCTAGTATTTCTTTTAAAAACATTACATGCTTTTGTTCTTGAATGAATGTTCTTGGAATGTCCAAAGAAAGTCCAGTTTTTTAGACGTATTAACATTACTTCCGGTTTTAAGAACGTTATTCAAACTTTTTTTAATTTAGTAACATTTTTAAAGCATTACACGAATAACGTTTTTGATATATGACACATAACATCTAAAAAACGTTCTACTAAAATTGCTGCAAGAACATTTTTGATAACTCCGAAAGGGAACTTTTAAAGAACGCTAGCCAACGTCCTTAGAACGTTCCCTGTTAGCCGGGGCACTAGAGCGTTCTGATTCATTTTGATTCATATTCACTTCACGATCAATTACTCACAAATATCTCTTAAACGTAGGAATCTGATGAAGGATGCACCATTAGCTGTAATGTATCGACAGCCGTGCTGTAAAGATGGGAGTTTGCAACACTGAGCTTCATAAAGGCTAGAACTGTTTGTGCTTAGAGATGATTCACACGCCAGCTCTGGCAACTCAGGCCCATTTCCCGTCTTTAATTCAGCTTTTTATATGCGCAGTCTTGCTCTGCAGAACGTAACCTTATCAACTGCCAAACGTGGGCAAATAAGCCTCTGAAAACATAAAATAATTGTGGCTTTTTTAATTTGCAGCGGCTCTACATGCTCAATTCATTTAAGAATTACAGCGACATACTCTATAATGACTCTAAATGAACAGGCTTGACAAGGCCTTATCTAGAGACTCCTCAGTCGGTCACTACTGACATTCACACACACACACACACACACACACACACACACACGCGCAGATACATCAGCGCACGCTGAATGCTCCTGAAACATTAGGGTAGAAATAATTACAGAATCAACCAATTAGGGAGCCACAAAGCTAAGCCGTAAAAACAAACAGCCAATTAGTTTGAAACTCGATTTAGCATTCCTAGCCACAGAATCAAATCACCTCTTTACAAAATTAATAGATGCAATACATACACTGACACCTTTAAGCGGCGCTAACGCAGTTAATACAAAGCGCATAATGAACACAGGCAACAGCTGTATGGACATATTTGGCTATCACAATACAAACACATTTGAGAGGATGCTAATATGTATTTAAACGTGAGCCGGCATACAGAGATGAAGCACAGCTAATCATATACAGTACATGCCAACTTCCAAGTGGGGGGAGGGAATACAGACATACGAGGCGTGGTTATTGACTTTTCTTTTAATAATAGCACAGTGTGTAGCTTAACAGCATAAATGGGTGGTTCACTAAACATGTAAAGGCAGGGTAGGTGATTTTATTCCAGAAACGTCTTTGCTATTCTGATTAAAAGTTTCTTCACACCCTCACTAAGTGGCCTAAATATATTTCTATAAATATATGTTTAATATGAAAGCCCCCTGGGACCATAAAATGGTCGTCCAATCACTGTATTTGGTCTGAATGCAATGATAGGATGCCTGTCTCCCACCTGCCTGTCAAATGTATTATGCATTAATGTGATGGAGAAGGCGTGGCTTTGGAGAGTGCTTTAAAGGGAGGGTGTGATCTTATCGTTTCAAAGCTAGGTTGCTATTACTAGCCTCTCTGAATTTGCACACCCTACCTTAAACTCTGAAGATATATATGAAGAATATTAATATAGAAGCGTGTGTGTATGGGGGGCAGGGAAGGAAAAGGTAGAAGGGTTGGTCTACAGTCTGTGTACTGAGGACTCTAGTGGTTCTACTGTGTGGCTCATTCATAGTGGATCAGCTTTCAATAATTACCCAGCAGACAGTCAAAGGGAATGGAGGCTTCTAGGATTCAATGCTCTACCCTCCCTTGTTGTGCAGATTTGGCTCATTCTCTAACAGCATGGCATCCCTTGGTCGCTTCCCTGCTGGAAGTGCAAGGACACCATTGTATATGCAAGAGGAAGAGGCCAGCCTCTCAAAGGAAGGTGTGATACTGCCTTTATGGAAGCAGGGATGAGGCCATATTGAATTAAAGGGTCTGTTGTCATGCTCTCGCTGAAACCTGGCTGCAAGAATCCAGGCAGATGATGTGACGGGAAACTGTGATTTGTTACAAAATCATCTTTACTCAAAGTAATTAAGTTTTATAATTCATAAAGGTCATAATTCTATAAACTTCAAGACGAGAACTAAATTTAATTAAAGCATGAAGGCTGCGTGTTTGTGAGTGTGTGTGTACAGGTTTGACAAGACTTTTACAGAGCTTTACAATTTTTTTTTATTTATACTCACCAAAAATTAAAAAATTAAAATTTGATTTTAAAACTAATATCAAATTTGGGCTCGTAAAATGTTTTACTTTAAATCTAATATCCAATATGTGTAAGGCTTAGGTTCAGGGGTGGAATTAAGGACCAAACGATATCATTAGCCTGTTATCAAACAACAGATGTCTATAAGGTACCCTCACTAACATAGTAAAACAAACCTGTGTGTGTGTGTGTGTGTTTGGTTGTGTTTTATTCAGTAAACACATATTCTGTTACAACGGAAAAGAGCAATTTAGCCACTTCTATTTCTGGCAATGAGAGACACTCTTAAACTCTAATGGACTCCTAAGGCACAACAGAACTGTGTCACACTGGCTTTGCTTTCAGCCTAACGCCAAGCTATGATCCGAGGGCTTTAAGGAAGACTTCTTGAACCCTCACAACTGGATGCAGGAACACTATTGTTTTCTACAGGAACAAGTGTTTATGAAATGTTTCACATGTATACACGGAGGTGTACGCAGTACATACACATAGAAAAGTACACAAAGTAACCTGCAATTTTATGTTTCAACCACAGGTGGCGGTAGAGAGGCAAACGTTACAGATTGCAGCTTTAAAGGAGTGTGTTTGCAGGAGCACAAAATTCCAGGAACATATTACAGCAGCATTTTTATCTTCAAGCTTTGGCTTTTCCGAGGAGAGAATAAACCTCTGGGATATGAAGGATGATAGTTGGAGGTGCACACACTTCTTAAATCCCTCCATTCAGGTGTACCAGACTGTGCGCTCGGAGTGTTTGCTGTGCCGAGGAAGAGAATGAAACAACCTAACACTTCTATTCATACTCTATAGTGTACAATAAAATATGCTCATATTTATAATTGCTAATATTTAGGATTTCTCATCAACTCTAACTTCAAGTTTTTCCACAGAAATCATGGCAATGCATTGTGGGATTGCTTTATCCACAAATGATTAATGTAATGCGGTTGTATAAGACACCCTGATTGGGCCAAACTCTGACAGGATTCGTTTACTGTTTGGAACGTTGTCTGTGTCTTAAACATGCCTTTGAACTTTAAACTGTAGTCTACGTGACACAATTGCAATGCCTGAGGTGTGACCAAAAGCCAAAAGTGAAGTGAAGATAAACTAAAATATTGTCCAACAACATCTTCAATTGTTTTTCAAAAGGGCAGAACAGCATTCTTGAGAGGTTTATTGTACACTGTGCGTCCCACAAGATTCGGAGAATTTTGCTAGCCGTAACTTCCGATAACCTTCAGCGTGTCCGACATCATTTCCTTGTGTAAATGTTAAGTGGAAGGAAGTTGAAACGAGGAAAGTTTCAGCATCCAGCGCGTCTCCGTTTTTTGCCCACCAATGTCTCCTTTCTCCTTGAGCTGCCGCTGTATTGTGACCGTGAGTGTTAAATTAGGATGAAAGATGTGTAAAGTATATCTTTAACCTCTCCTGTAGGAATAGTATCTTCACTCATCTGGCCTGCTGAATGTACAGTACACGCAGGATTAATTAAAACTCGGACGAAAGGACATTGTGTCAGATGGTTACCAATTAGCATAAGAACGTGCGTTACCCAACAGGGAAGCAGTGGCTGGGATCTCTAATCTCATGCAGTATTTTACATGTAGCATAAAGCCTCTTATATTTGATGTTCTTTATCACACGCCTTTCATAAACGGAGGTGAATTCAGTACTAATGTGAACTCAACGATAGCTAAATTCACATTCACAGTGTTTTGGATTGACAATCATAATTAGGTGCGAGTCTCAAATCATCCTGTTCATACAACAACTTACAGAAGTGGTTTGAATACTGTTTGTATAAACAAACAACAGAAGTCTAACCTAGTCTGCAGAACAAAAGCCTTAAAATAGAAGTCTTGTTTTGCTATAGTCTTAAATAACGCCACTCGCTGTGGTTACATGGATTAAGATCAATATAAAAGCTAGCAAATTTCATAACAAACGGTACAGATTAACCTAGTTTTGCATAGCCAGGCCTTCAAACTGACGGACAAAGGTCTGGACATTGTACTGTAGCTACTAGCTTTCATGGGCTAAGAACCGCCCAAGAGGCTGTCTGACTGACTTGTTAGCAACCAATCACAGTTGATTTTATTTAATGTCATGTTTCCAGATGGACTGTTAAAGAATGCGCCAGACTTCCAGAAAGCCTGTAGAATTCAACCAATCAGATGACGACTTCAAAACTCCTGAAGTCGCTCCAATTTTGTTTGTCTTATGCATCAGGCATACAGTCAACAATCTGTGGGAGGTTAAAAGGTTCGAAGGTTAATGGAGTTACTTCAGTTGTAGAATACGGTTTTCATACTCATTCATACTCAAACTGTGTGTGAGAAATCCACTTCAGCACTCTGAAACAGGACCAACCACCATAATATGTTTTAGGTTGAATGTGGCCAATGTGAACAAGAATACATTCTCCCTGAATCCACTTCTGAATCTGAATCCACTTTCACAATCTGAATACACTTCTGAATCAACCCTGAATCCACTTTCACAATCTGAATCTGTCTGTTCACTCTACCAGGAATCACTGCATTTTGGCTTTTTCTGATCTCCTCTAGAGGCCAGTGCTGTAGAGTCTAACACCTGATCTGTCATGTATTGAACCAGCAAAGCTGATCCCTTGTTCTCTCCTCTGAAACTTCACCTCCTCACAGCAGGGGATTATGGGATGGATATGGGTGGAGAAGTGATTATCAATAAAAGGCCAGACAAACAAGGCTGAGTCAATATAGACTCTTAACTTGAAAAATTGAGTCACACACACACACACACAAATAAGATCTCACCTATGGTGTCTCCTTGTTCGTGCACCATGCTGGCCAAGTCCTTCATAATCTGATTAACGTCCAGCATGTCTCTCTGCAAAAACAAAACAGAGGTTAAAGCTCAGCGATGAGTCAAACAAACTCCAAGGTGTTCTGAAGAGCTCTTCAATGCCGTCTCATGCATCATGCATTACTATAAATATATAATAACATTTCAAGCAGAATAGAAAGCCATCTTAATGGACATCAATTAGCTGTTCTCCATACAAACAGCAGCCAATACCTAAAAGCGTTAGCTTTTTAATTAGCATAGCAGTGTTGGCGATAGTGGCAATTAATGTTGCAGATATATATACAAGAACCAATGAAGTTTCTTCAATTTCTTCTCCGCCTTCTTCTCCTTATATGGTGTTGCCCTCACTCCACATGTAAACAAAGACGTTGTGGCATGTATCACTGCATCAGTTTTATCTACTTATAAAAGGGGGTGTGGCCCAAAACTCAACCCCTGCAGTAGACCAATAAAAAAACTCCCATTCACTCATTCACTGTTAATTTATCGAGTACTTATGACACATCACAAACACACAACATGAAGAACTACGACGTTAAAACGAAGACTCCACCTCCTCTGGAGCCGTTTCACGTCAAACCTCTATTCTCTCTTCCCAGCCCGAAGCAACATGGAGGCTTCTAAACCGTCAGTCTATCTCCCCCTCACAGGCCTTTTTTTGTCCATACACAAACCCATGCGAGTGCAGCTGGGTCACTGGAGCTGAAACCATTGAGCCATTCATCACAGGTGTCTGCAATTGTTTGGGAAACTGGCAGCCATTCTGGCTCTTGGCACAAACCGTTCGGCCGGAGCCAAAATGGCCCCTAGCAAACCCCACATTACTAAAGACTTTCTGCATTTTTCTCGGTGCCTGTCGACACCATCACCGGGCGACATATTTATTTTAACCACCAAGGTGTTTTTGTGCGTTTTAAATTCAGTTGGCAGTAACGGACACGAGGCGGAACGTCATTAAACTTGATTATTTAGTAGCGGAACGTAAAGTACGGAGGAGAATAAAAAAACCAGCACGATCAACATCCAGTCAGAGCAATCATAAGTTCATTTACTGTAATGTTCAAAATGGCTCCTTCAGTAAATACCTCTCCATGGAGCTGCGTCCCCTTTGAGAGTTGGGTTTGTAGCTAACGGGCGCGGAATTTAGAATAAATCAAAGCGCAAGTCATAACCGCCAAACACAATTCAACACACTGAAGGGAGTCAGGGGAAAAAGTCTGATGAAATATTAGGAAATTACCTAAATGACCTAAACAAACTTTACAGTCCTACAACTTCCAGACATAATAATATGCAGTGTTATTTGTTAAAAGGTTATATACATATATAATATAATAACACACACACACAGAACACATAGTTGACATGTGGTTAATGAGGACTCACCATAGATGTAATTTTTACGTTTTTATACTATACAAACTGTATATTCTATCCCCTAATCCTAACCCTTAAAGAAATAAAAAAATTAGTTTATTTTTATTAATTTACAAAAAAATCTCCATTTAGTACGTTTTCTAAACGATTTAGTTTATGGGGACACAGGATGTTCAGACATTATACACATTTGTGTCCTCGTAGACC
>JAZGTI010003246.1:0-32271 GCA_036877585.1 Botia kubotai
GATTGCACTGAGAGTCATTCCGTGTGCTGTTAGACATGAGCGCTAGCTAGTGAGAAGTGTGTTGTTTTTAAAGAGCACCTATAGTTCAGCCATTTTTGGCAAGATGACTTGCTGTTTGAAGGAGTGTGCTGTAACTCAATGTGCTAGATCGCAATTTTCTGTAACAAAGGTTAATAATGTCTGTTGGCTATCTGTTCCTCTGTCAGGGAATATTGTTTTTTGTACAGTTGGCTTCTGTGTGTCCCCTCCCACTGGGCTCTATCCAGCTTTATGAGGAATGCATCAGGGAAATCTCTTCTAACATATAGTTTGTTTGTTTGCTTGCTTATGCTTTCTTTAGTGGTAAGTTAGCCGAGAGTAACATGCAGAGTCTGGCCTGACAGAATACCGCAGCAGGATTGCTTTGCATATACACGTATATGAGTTTTGATGCAAGCAGAAAGAAGGCTTATTATTGCAGTAAATGTAGCCCGGTTCCTCAACCCAGCACTGTGGAGGGTTGTGAAAGAGTTTTTTTTGTAAACACAAGAACCCTGCTGCAAAGAAAAACTTCATTCCTTGGGTCTCATTCACTCATTCATCCATGAAGGACCTGTACTCTTAAGAATAAAGGTTTTTAAGAGGTTCTTCAGAGTAGTGCCGTAGAAGAGCCATTTTTGGGTACTCAAAGAACCATTCAGTCAAAGGTTTTTTAAAAGAACAATTTTTTCTTGCTTTTTATAGTCCAAAGAACCTTTTTCACTGCAAAGAACCTTTCACTGCAAAGAACCTTTCACTGCAAAGAACCTTTCACTGCAAAGAACCTTTTGTGAACCATTAGGATTCTATGGATGTTAAAGGTTGGAACCATACAGCCAAAATAGTTCTTCTATGGCATGGTGAAGCACCTGTTTGTAAGAGTGTGCTGTACAGTTTTGCCCCTCCAGATTTGCCAGCTCAGCATTCAAACACACCGATCTTGACAAAGCAAAATGTTTATCCTTAAATCTAGAATCTTTTGTAACCCCTTTTTTGTTTTTGTAACATCTGCGACAAATATCCTTCTAACAGAGCTGGAAAAACCTGTCTTATCTGTACAGAAGTCTGGCTGCTCGGTCTCGGGAGCCGACGCTGTGGCAGGGAACAGTATGTTATATGTCAGCTGTCGTTGGGCGTTAAGCGGCTGGCGGAAAGTGATTGAAGTGGTGAGCCAGGCGACGGGCCCGTGTTGAAACCACCTTCCCCTGGAGCGCCGCCAAGCCCGGCTGCCAGATCCTACAGGGAGGTACGACCCTGACCCACAAAACCCGGGAATTAAACATTAGTTAGGGTTTCCCACTGAGGTGTGTGGAGTTCTCTTTCAGACATGGTATCTCTCACGACTTGGAAGAACTAGACGTATACATATAATCTGTCATTTACCAGCACTGCTGTTTCTCCATGCATGTGTAACTAGATCACATGTCTACTGTAACTGAAGGGTTTGTTTTTTGTGTGTATTAATTATAGATGCGGTCGGTTAAAGCAAGGCTCTATGGATGTGCTTTATTTGGAATTAGAGATTGGACTGTACGCATTGGGGACTGATGCATCAGGGTTTATTTTCTGACTTTCCTGTAGCTCAACAGGTGGAGCGCAGTGCTAGCAACGTCAAGGTCATGGGTTCAATTCCCAAGCAATGGACATACAATGTATAGCTTGAATGCACTGCATCCCTAATGTTTCCATTAAGTAACAGACATATTAAAAATGGTGTTTTTAATCCATTTTTTTATGTATATGGTATTAACGTTATTGCTTGGTTGTAGGAATGTTATTTAAACAATTTTGTAACCTTGTTTAAAATGTTCCACTAACAATTTAAGAATAACAGTTTTGATATATGATATAAGTTGTTAAACAAAGCTGTACTAAAGTTCCTGCAAGAACTTTTTGATCACTTTGAGAGAACTTTTAAGGAATGTTAACCAACGTTCCAAAACATTCCCTGTTAGCTGGGATCTTGAGCGATGGAAAACAGCTCCAGAACTGCCTGCCGTGGAGACAGATGTCTGCAGCTCGTTCACACATTCTCTTCTGATAAAAATGTTTGAGGGAGGACAAAGAGAGGCACTCGCTTACAGTGCTGGAGAGATCCTGGCTGCCTGCCCCGGAAAGCCACACATGAGTGTCTTTAATTGCTAGACAGAGCAGAATAATTCTTTCATAATCGTAATTTATACAGTTGCATTAGTGGGTCATAACATGCTGACAGAGAGTGTTGGCTTTTGAGAGACACTCTGTCTTTCTCGGGGCTTTCTCAAAAGAAAAATCGCTTTCGTTGTTGTGTTTAAAGGCTTATTCCTTGTAATCGATTGAAGACGTTGGCCCTCTTCCAAAAGCCAAGTGAGTTGCCTCACTGTCTACTGTCTACAAAGGCAAATGCCTTCTAAGGCAGCAGCCGAAACATGAGTTAGTCTTATTAAAGTGTGTGTAGATAAACTTACACATGGGGGCTTGACACAACTGATTCCAACAGAGGTTTGGAATTCGCATGCTGATAAGCATAAAAATACATAGCATAAACCAATACTGGGAAAAATCATCTTTTTAATGAACTTAAGCTGTTTATAATGAACAATTTTAGTGTAAAATGAAATATGTGTAATATTTCTGTGTTTTTGTTCATTGGAACACTGCATTCTGTGATTGTGTTTTATGCTTTAAAAAATAGGAATGCATATGATGCCTTAAAATCACAAGTCTTTAAGTCTCTCTCTCTCTCTCTCTCTCTCTCTGTGGCTTATCAGTATCTTGCAGTCAGTATCTTGTATTTGATTCGTGCCCTACCGTTTTCGGTCAGGGATCTGCGGTACGCCTCATCAGTTTTAGCAGATTTGTAAATGACTGGTAACGTGTGTTTGTCTTTGATATGGTGATCTTTGTTTCCCTCCCAAATAATTGAGTTGTTAGAAGGTCGAAATGTCCCTGGCCCCTCCCTTGACCTCACCCATCTGAAAGATGGTTCTGTCTGACACAGCTGCTGTTCTGAAGGAGAGCAAGCCGCATTCTGCAAACTCCAAGGTGAGAACGCGAGGTTCTCTCTCATAACTCACTCGTGTTGTTGATGGTAACCAATGAGTGGCCATAACTCTGAGGTCTTGGACAGCTCTGAGGAGTTATGCAATTAAGTACGTCGTTATGCTTCATTTGAGTATCAGCTTCGTCTCGGATGTTCCTCCTGTGTATCAGGAGAAACAAATATAGACATTAATGAGACAGTTGTTGACATACAGTGAAAGTGCGCAGTGAAAACACAACATGGACGGCACGGTTCGGATCATTTGGTTTTGGAAGGACTTGATGAATATGTCATCCAAAATATATTCAAATCATTGACCTTGAATTTGTGGGATTCCGAATCTTGGCCAGTCTGAGCACATCAGTTTGAAGTAGTGTTGAGATCTTGTGTGATAACTCTAGACGTGTGAGATTCGTGGGGTTTGTCTCGGAAGCACATTTGAAAACTCGTTCCTGTAGCTCAACGGGTAGAGCTTTGTGTTAGCAGCGCAACGATCGTGGGTTCGATTCTCAGGCAACACACGTACTGATCAAATGTATAGCTTGAGTCATTTTGGATAAAAGCGTCTGCCAAAAGTCTCCATTGGCTCTCAGTTTAATCGTAATGAAGTCCAGGAGAAACAACAGAGAACCGAGAGCTCTTTGTTTGTGATTTCACTCTCTTATGGTAATATATAGTATCTCCCAGACAGAGATTCATGTCAAACCTGAGCTGATGTCTTAAATATGTCGTCTCTGCTACCTTCATTGCTATAAGTGTGTGTGTGGAGCCTGGAGCTTCAGCCATCTGCTTCATCCATTAAGGCTGTAGAGATGCCTCTGGCTCCACGGGTCAGATGAATTTGTCGGGGTGGCTGACTGCGAGATGACTTTTTTAACTTATTGAATGTTTCCTCTTCACGGCTGAAGGAGCTTGTTTGTGCACATATGTCTGTTCTGTAGCTCTGCTCTGATAAACGACTGCCTCTCGGGTGAGCAGTAACTTTCCTCATAGAGGGGGGTGGAGCAAACTGGTCATTTTACCGAAAGAGCATGCAGACAAAACTTTAAAGGATCTCTGCGTTTCTCTGAGCTGGAAAATGTTTAAATCTATGTCTTCAATGTCGGACACTAAAGTGATTTATTATCAGTGTGGAAAAGTTGTGGGGTGGCATTTTGGTATAGTGATGTACCAGTGATGTCATGGTACTTGTATTTTTGCTGTGGAACTGAACTTCAGGTACCATTGTACACATGAAAAAATCTGTTGTCCAGAACTACTGGTTCTATTTGTTTTGTGCATAAGATGAATATTCAATGAGTCTGATTTGCATAAACAGGAGGTGTTTTTCTGGTGAAAAGAACGCAGTTGGGACGGATCAACCGAATATGAAAATGTGTGAAGATGTGACGGGAAGCGCACTTATAGGGACGCCCCCTGAACTACGTGAGACTGGATTACAGGGTAATACTGTAAAAACAATGTTCTGTTTCTTGATTGTTTCATGAGACTTCAATATATTGTCAGGAGCCTCGAGGATTAATTTTGTGTTGTCTATATTAGCCGTTTTGAATCTTGAATACGCGCCACCTATGGACTAGCATTTTACGAATGAGAAAGTACCACAATTTATGATTACAAATATTCGTTGGTCTACTATAGAAAAAATGTTACCTACACCTCGGATGGCCTGAGGAGGAGTAAATTAACAGCAAATTTTCATATTTGAGTGATTTAGCGTTTTAATTTCAATACCCATGATGCATCAGTGAATGTATTATCTCATTTAACCAGATTGTGGGAAGGTGAGGAAGTAGTAGTGAAATAAGACACAGTTTTTTACATTGAAATACCACACGCAGAGGTCACACAGTTGTTTCCTGAATTTGCCCCTTAGCCCTCGATTTATAGGTTTGTCAGGGCAGGAGCCATCTGCCTCGTTAAAGTTGGTTTTTNNCCCCTGAGATGGATGACATTTAGACGGTCAATACCAGCCCAGCTGTCCACGGTTACCTAATCCCATACATGCTCTACCAGTGATATAAACCCCCCCCAGACATCAATACAAATGCTGTTAATTCCTCCATTCTGATTGGCCAGAAAATTGGGCATCGGTTCCCACAGGAAGCAGTTTAATACCGCGACCTGACAAATGTATTCAAGGCTGGAAAAACAAGATTGTACATGTGCAAGTGTGTTTGTATGCGTGGGAACGTTCAAAAGGGCTTCCTCTGCTTATCCTTTAAACCCCTAACAAATATTTACAAACAAACTTAAACCTTTGCGTGATTCAAATGTCTAATCCAAATCACCACCCACATCCTCACCTTAACCAGGATCAGAACCGAATCTGTTGCATGGGAACAAACAGGAAACCTGAAACTAAATATAAAGCTTCATTAAGATTTCGAATACCATAATGATAATTCTAATGATTTGAGCACCATTGTGAAGATAATAGTTTTTACCATCTTTTATTATAATATCTGTATCAGAAATGTTCAAATGTTTTCTTGTTCCAGATTAGTATGCAGAGACAGTTACACAGTATGTTTTTAATAGTTTGTCTTTCCTAAAACCTGTTCAGACAACCTGTTTACGATCATTATTTGTGCAGTTATGACACAGAAATGACACATTTCAGCTTTGGTATTTGGCACCGTGTTTGGCTATAACAGCAAACTGTTTATGTGCTTCTTATTTATTGGGGTTGTGCTAGAACAACTCAATGCTGCAGTGTCTTTGAAATCAAGCAGAGACGCTCTGGAAGAACAAACAAGCCTGTTTTATCATCTCTGTGGTTTCAAGAGACGGCAATAACAAATACATGCCCTTCATTTGTCCTCTCTTCCATTCTTTCCTCTCGATTCGTAATTGCACTCTGGTGTTCCAAATAAATGGACACACATTCCAGGCATCTCAGTTCGTGAGAGGACAACGTTTTTTGGAACACAGACGGATCGTGTTCATGCACCGATCCGGATGATCAGAGAAGCTGAGTGCGACAGCATTCCTCTTTCTGAGTGTGTGTTTGCATGCATGCATTTCAGTACAAACAGGAGTGGAGAAATGATGATTCCACTGACCTGCTTAAATGCACAGTGGCCCCAAAAGGTGGATTAAATTAGGTCTCAAAGCACCGAGTGTCTGCAAAAAAATGTGATGGGAAAATATCACTTTTCTGAACCGTTTTTTAAAATTGCTGTTACTTTGAACCTGCTGGTCCCAGAGCAATTTTAGTGCAAGTCAGTTTCTCTCACACGAGTTCACACGGGTGTTTATGCAGTGTGAGATGAAATGCTGAATTTTAAGCATTGCATGTGTTGTTTTAAACTCTTGAAATGTTCCGTTTAAAATTTGTTCTTAAATGCAACTTAGTTTAATATTTTATTGTCCAATAGTATTTACACTTTTTAAGTGTCCTGTTTAAATGTACATGTAGTTTTTGGGGCCACTGTACTCAAACTGTACTCCAAGAAAACGATTAACTGTATTTACAAACAGATACTATAGAACTGTAATTTTAGCACTAGCTGTTAGCGCCACAGTTTTTATTCTCATTGTTTCAGTGTCTCAAATTTAGCTTCAGAGTTTTCAGAGAAAGAACAAACAAACCAATAAGAAATGAATTACAAACGCTGATTAAATGTTTCATTACTGTAATTAGTGTTTGGAAGTATAATTACACGCTGTTCACATTCATTATAGGAGTGTCGTATGTCTTCCGTGCCCATGTTGTCACTGTGTGGGGAAAAGCTAGCCGGAATTCTCTTGCCCCAGACAAAGGTCCCCTTCACCCTGCAGGAATAAATAAGCTCACCACAAGCTGCTCTCTTATATTATTATATTATCTCTTATACAATTCCAAGTTGTTTGTGTAAGATGTTTACTGCCGTTCTTTTATAGCTCGCTCTGTGTTGATGTGAGAGAGGAAGCACATGTGATTCACAGAGCCAGTGTGAGAGATTCTCTCTGTATTCGCTCTCTTTGTCTCTGTGTCATAATGCAGTCAATTGAGTGATCTATGGAAGATGTGTTTGTTTCCTGTAACTCTGAGGGCTCAAACCCACATTCAGTCTTCCCAGCTAACAATTTTAGATGGTAAGAATGCTTCCCTAATGTTTCCATTACGTTCCAAAAGAGCATTCAAAAATGTAATGTCATGGCTTGATTGTTAAAACATTATCCAAACATTTTTAATTCTGTAACGTTTTTAAAATGTTCCACTAACAACTTAAAAATAACATTTTTGATATGGTATATAGGTTTAAAAGAAATTCTACTAATGTTACCGCAAGAGCGTTTTTGATAACGTTGAGAGAACTTCTACAGAACGTTAGCCAACGTTCTGAGAATGTTTCCTGTTAGCTGGGTTGTACATGCATACGGAACTGTGTTGTTGTGTTTTAAATGAATAGTTAATTGATCTAGACAATGATATCCTCAATGAGAGAGGGAGAGAGAGAGAGAGGGGAAGAGGGGTGGTCGAGAGAGAGAGAAAGCAAGAAAGGAAGGAGACTGTATGTCAGTGCAGAAGAACAAGGAAGGGTTGGAGTCTGGAGACTCAGACAGGCTAGAACAAGACAGTAAAGAAAATATCTAATTGGAATCAAGTGTCCTGACAGTGTGCGTGGGCGACTGGAATCTGCACGGCGTGCTGCTTTCTCATCGAGGGTGAAGAGAAGAGAGCGAGCGCATTAGAAAATCCCCTTCATAACAATTCTTTATTTTTGGGGTGGTGTGTTAAACTTGTATAGACAGAATGCCAGGGGTGCGGCTTTAAACACAACTGCAGCTTTCCAGAGACACTCTCGACTGATGACCTCAGCACACAGCGCTCAAATGTTCAGGAAGGAAAGAGCGAATGATCTCTCGGAGAAACACGCAAGCCGCTCGGTTCTCCACAGGCATTGATTTGACCCTGTGGTCTCTGGGGCTGTATCGGTTTACGTTCATTAAATATGCAGTTTTCAAGAATGTTAATTGCCGTCCTGCGCAAGTCTTTCACCAGACAGTTTTGATTGATGTTGATATTAAAGATCAAGGGTCCTTTTTAAGCGAAGAATCTGTAAGACTAGATTGCACGGGTAGATTTCCTGTAACCGAGTAAAAGATCATAGTTTAGTTCACCATCATTAGTTAAACCATGTATCTAAAACGGGTTAGTTTAATTCATAAAGATAAAATTGTATATATTTTTAAAAATTAAAAAGTTTAAGAGGTTTAATTCTACCAAGGTTTAATTAATAGGTTTAATCCATACTAACTATGGTTTTACTACAGTAAAAAACATAGTATAGGTAAACCATGGTAACCACAAATGAATAGTTTAACCATGGTAATTGTAATCTGTTTTTAAAAAATTCTGTATCTCAGAGATGCTCTGAACCCGTTTCTTTGTTGATGAAGAGCAGGTGGTTGCAGTTTCTGATCAACTGTTGAAGAATGGTCTCATGTTACTGTAAGTTGTGTTTTGGGAGTTTTGAGTACCTCAGAGTGAAAGCAGATAGCGCGTATCATGAATCAACAAGGGGAAGTCATATTTATTTGATTTCCTGCTGATGAACTGTTAGTGGATCACTGTCGGTAACATAAAAGACGCTCATTAGAACCATGATCTCAGGTCTCAAACACTTCTGAAACTATGTGGCCTCAGGTACAGTTAGCTGCATCGTCAACACTTTTTGTTACGCTGTGAATGGCTCTTCACATCCTGATAACAGTCACTAAATAATGTGGCGTTCATATATTTTTATATCTTCTGGAAGGTGATGGACCATAAAACGTTCGTCCAATCATTGCATTCGGTCCGAACACATTGATAGGATGTCCTACTTGCCTGATAAACTGTGTGTGTGTTTATGTGTTTTGGGGGGCGTGGCTTTGGAGTACAGTGTTACATTACACAAAGATTGAGGGTTTGAATCCCAGGGAACAGACAAACTGAAGTATAATGTAAATATGGTGGTTATTGCAATTTTTTCCTGCATTGAGATCACGATTTCGGTTCCACTTTGGTGGCATTTTCCCCTTATCTCCAAACATGCGTGTGTGGTACACATGCAGGGTCCTCCAGCATGTTGGTGAGACCCCCCACACGTTAATAAGAGGGCCCACCCGTATGACAGCAGTGAGGTGACAGAGCTGTTTTCTATAAATCACGTTCAAACCGTCGGCGATCTGTATTCCAGCTCTGTTATTAACATATAACCAAGAAGTCATTCAAAGCATGCAGAAATAACTGTTTCCAACGACTCATGTCTTTAAAGCAAGTCCTCATGTTACCTTCCCAATGTACAGTACACACACACACACACACACACACATACACACACACACACACACACACACACGACTTCAGCATGCCTGAAAAGTGATCGCAGAGTTTCTCCCGCAGTGATTTGTTTCAATTAGTGTGAAGCTCTAATGCAGACCACATGCATCAGAGCTGTGTAACGAGGTGACTGACTGACTGTCTGGCCCTGACAGAACATTGGCTAATGTTCTCTAAATGTTCTCTGGAATATATATATATACAATAAAATGTTCCGAAGTAGTCCGCGGAATGTTTTAAAAATGTATGAATTAAAAAATGCTTGAATATCATTCTTATAACCAACCGATAACATTAATACATCAAAAACGGGATGTTCCAAGAACTTTCAAAATAACTTTTGTACTGGTTTTGTTACTTAATGGGAATGTTAGGGAAATGTTCTAACGCCACTGTCTACAGGTGATACTCTTCCTCTTTCTCTTCCTCTCTCTCTTCTGTGCTATAGACCTCAAACTGTCCTCTGAGCTAGAAACCTCTGTTGTGATTCACCGCTATTGTCCTATAAAAGCTACAATATGTGTTGAAGCGTTCCTTCAGGCAGTTATCAGGACAAAGCATTGTAAAGCAGCTGTAGACGGAGCTTATGTGTCCGTTGGAAACAGGAAAAACACACGACACTTTCCTTTTTTGCCTCTCATTTTTATAATTAGTCTCTGAATACACCCTCACACTTTCAATAAAGCCCAAAAGTGGGGATAAACGAATGAGGTCACTGGATAAAAAGTGATGACAATATCTTTCTGAGGAATTAAAGGGTTATTTGTAGACGCTGTGGTGTCTTAAAATGAAAGCGGTTTGCATTGAGTCTCAAGTGCTAAAGCTGATGTGCTCAAGTGCTCAGTGTTTGATTTCCCTCGTCTGAAAGGAGGGAAATGTCTAGTTACGCGGGTAGCAGCGCTGCTTATAAGGGGCCAAACAAAGGAGAACCGCTTTGGGGGTCCATCAGTCTCTCTTGGGGATAGATTTAAGGGAAAATATTAGTCTTATCCCAGCTAACGGTGAACGTTTTTAGAACGTTGGCTAACGTTCTCTCCAAGTTTTCTCAGTTATCAAAAACTAACGTTATCTAGTAACGTAACGCAGTAATGTTAGTAAAACATATTTTTCCGTTATATCATATTAAAACGTTATTCTGAATTTGTTAGGGGAACGTTTTAAAAAGTTACAGATGTAAAAATGTTCGAATAATGTTAGGGAAACGTTCTGCGAAACAAACATTGTTAGCTGGGATTCTGGCATAGACTTCAAGGGAGAGTGAATTCACTGTCTTTTCATTGATGCAGCAGTTTAGCAGCACTGACTATCATAGCGTGCATCGATACAGAGCCCCACACACAGGCCCCAGTCACATGAGGGCCAGAAACATTCAGCTGCCTCCTCTAGCTGTCATTGTTTGCTCTGGATTAAGTTACACTGTTCCCCAGGCGGGTATGCATGTTTCTATTGGTCTCTGATCCTAATGGACGATTTCCACTCTTACTGGAGTCGCACACAAACTCACAAAGTTCAACGAGTTGATCTGTTGCCGCAAACCCTTAACAGATGTGATGTCTAAACACTGTTTTAGAAAAGTTAAAAATAGTTCAAGATAGCACAGCTAACACTTATTCCCGTACACGTCACAGCCCACAGATAACAACCAAACAAAATGTTCACATTTGTTTGGAAAAGGGAACGGTTCTTGTCTGTGAAAAAATGCTAGGTATTGTGGGTAATTGACAGTTTGCTGCTGTGCGGTTGCTAAGGCTGAGTTTAAGCGTGTTGTGTCCGGTCGTCAAGGTGTTTTCTGTGGCTAATAGGGCATTGCTTGATGGTTGAGTTAGGCTTACTAGCCCAAGTTAAAAAATCCCGCTCTCAAGTCAGTTCTCGAAAACATCCTGCTTCCTATAGTGTGGTTTCATTCTTGAACACTTAGGGCTAAAAGTGTGTTCGGGTCTTTAACATGTTGAGAAACCACTAATAAATATAACATATAGTCATCGTCTCCTAAACGGAAAATGCATAAACAACTCCAAACTTTTTCCAAAGACCAACAAACGCGTGTTGTGGCGATTGCCAGGTACAATAATACAGCTGTCAAATTATTTCTCCTTTTATTTGATGTAAATTCAAATGTAACAGCCGTATATAAACATTGTTATCATCTGCAACAAGATATGAGTTCATTAGGTCCAGCAACGAGTGGAAACATTTGCTTTCATTAAAGCGACAAGCTCGCAGCTCAAGTACAATGCCAAACACGTTCGATTTTAGCGGCTGTTTTATGACGTTTTCAACCGAGAAGCAGCATATGAATCATGTCTTTAAGCCTCCATCAGTGGGGAATCTAAAGTGTGGCCCGCGGACACAGTACACCCTCATGAAGGTGCAAGTATGCTGTTGCCTTCCCTCCCTAGGGTGTGTGGGATTTACACCATAGTGAGCGTGTCGCAACAGATTTGGGCGAACACTTCCTGCCGTGTCGCGTCTCAATACAAAGACAGCGGTATCTGCAGATGTGCTGTGTGTGTGTGCGCGTGTGTTTGCGTCTGTGCCTCCACCCACGCTGTCTTCTCTCCAGAGCACCACCCAGAATCAACCAGGTGTGTATGTGAATGTCATATTTCATGCTCTCTGCTCCGCAGATGAATGTTGTGGGTTAAGGGATTGTTGTACTGTTACTGTACTGTACACTCAGCTATTTTATTGGATCAATGGAAGCTCAAACTTTTACAATGGATGGGTCTCGATTGTCTGTCTGTTTGTCTAGCTAGCGCTCTCTCTCTGTCTCTCTCTCTCTCTCTCTCATATATATATATATATATATATAATGTTTTTACCATCTCCAGACTGCTTTTTGCCGTTCTGTTACATCGTTCTCTAACTAGCTGTTTAAAGCGTTTCATGTAAACGGCTCTTAAGCAGTATATCATATTAAGCTTTGCAGAACCCATAACTAGCCTAATTACTGGGCCTCCACTTAATAGCAACTACTCGACAGTTGCCAATATGTTGTTTTGCATGTTGTTTTCCCACTAAATTTGGCCACTTACGTTAATCCGACCGCTTGCCGGCACAAAGTGTCGGAGTCTCTCTCTGAAGAGCGCTTCAGTTAAACTACACAAAAACCTGCTCTAAGGTTTGCTTGTGTATAATACGGCTCTTGAGACATCTGTTGTACACAGCGTTGAGAAGCTTCCTGTTGCCCCTCACTGAAGGAGTATCCTGTCTCTGCATGCGTTCTCCCATCCATCTCTGCTCCTTCACTCCTCCTGCCTCTCCAAGGGTCTACACCACAGCACAAACCCAGGAGATGACCCGTGAAAGCTCTTTCTTTCCACCCTGCACCAGAACCAGCAGACTCACGTCTCAGCTGAACCGTCTCTTCACGTTCTGTCAAAGTTGTCAAAAATGTTCCTGCAGTAACATTAGTCGATTTTTTTTAATGTTATATATATATATCAGGCGTTATTTTTAAATAGTGGAATGTTTTAAAAATGTTACAGAATTTTAATAACTTGAATTTTATAACCAAACAGTAGCATTAATGCAACATCTAAACAGACATTTTGAACATTCCTAGAACTTTCAAAATAATTTTTGGTTACTTAAAGGAAATGTTAGAGAAACGTTTTTACAACCCAAAATTGGTAGCTGGGCAGGCTTTTCTTGAAGTCCCCGTCATCTGGAGTGAGGCCGGTCCGCACGGCACTTAACCGCGGCACTCAGACGAACACAGGGGGCGCGGCGTGGACACAGAACATCCGTCGTGGCCGACCGGCCGAAAATAGACCCCTAAAGCTGAATTACTCTCCCCTCTGTCAGGAAGGAGTTAACCCTGCAAAGACTTAACATTACGGGCAAACGTTAACAGAGCGTGTAATTAATGTCATGAGTACCCCTGACCAATGAGCCCAGACTCTGGAGTGTGGAGGAAGAGATTGCAGGAATCCAGATTCAGATTTTGTAGCTTATCAATAGGTAACTTTCATCAAAAGCAGACTGTATCATACCTTTGAATAGTTCAAAGAAAAGTAAACAAGATTATCAGCCATAATGCACGAGCACCTTCCAAGAATTTTAACACGCAAGACATCACATGCAGCTTAGCTGAACTCTGTCCAGGCACAGAAATAGCAGCACAGCATTTTCTTGATCATTTGGGAAATTTCATTAGTCAGAAATTCAGCTCTGCATAGCTGCATATTAAACATGAAACGTTCTGATTGGCTGTGACTTCAAACAGAACATCAAGCATGTTCTGATTGGCTACGACTCCAGTTGGAAAGGCGAAAGGCTTATCGCTGAAAACCGGTTTTAAGAAAACAGTAAGAAAATGATGCTAAGAAACTGAATCAAAGCAATAGCATGAAAATATGTAACGTGTTTTTGGTGATTCTTTTACACATGTTGGTTTTGATTCTTGAAGATGTGTTTCAGAACTGTTTAAAAGTGTGACACTAATCAGAATATGTAAGTGTGAGCTTTGTTATAAACATGGACAGAACAGACATCTGGCCATTGCATAGAACCATCTGTCCGGTCTACAAACAGGAAAATGATTGTACATCACATTCTGTGGATTGTAGTAATGCATTCCATTAATCATGGAAATGCAAATGTTATTTCTTATGTCATTACATGCCTGTCTGAGGTTTAGTTGTATAAAAAGGTTAGCCGTAGTGCACAAGTAATGACACACATACAGCTAGAAACACTGAGCCCAACAAATGTTTGAGGGCTTAATTCACTCTTAAAATTAAATGAATACCATTGCAGTACAGCCAAAAACAGCATCTTGAGACAATGAGACAAGTACAAGAATTCTCTAAAGTAGCTTCACTTCTCTATGACCAGATGGTCTCAAGGTCATTCATGTCACACGTGTACTAGCAGGTTAATCGCCAGAGGTGAAGTTCGATATATTAACTAGGTTTGACTTGTTTTAATACTTTCCTTCTTAGGATTGTTGTATAATTGAATAGCTAAAAACGTTTTATGAAATGGTTTTGGTTTCTATTATATATTCTGTTAAATATGCTATAAATGTTATGACATTTATAATAAATGTCATAACTTAGCTTGATATGTTGTTGTTTAAAGCTGCAATCTGTAACTTTTGCCTCTCTGTCGCCATCTTTGTTTAAAAATAAAATTGCAGGTTACTTTACGTACTTTTCTTGTTAAGGTCAAATGAAGCCCAACTGACATGGTCCAGGAAATCAGACCTGACAGCTCAAATTATAAATCATTATTATAAGCTTACTGTTAGGAATCCTGGTAAGGATCCTTTAGACAGTTTTGGACACTAATCTGTTATGTACTTGTTTAATAACCGATTTTGTTTATTTGTAACCAAAAATAGTTACAGATTGCAGATTTAATGCAAATGTGCATATGAATCGTTTCTGACACCCATGTAAATTTTTCTCAGATGATAATGAGTGACAGAGCTGTGATTAGTGGACACGATAAAGCATTGTGAATGAGACTTGCAGGACAATTGACATGCTTTCATTACAGAGAGAAATCTGGCTAGACCAAACACAGATAGAGATCATACATATGAACGCATTGGTGTAGTGTTGCACATACAGAGAGGGGAACTGCTTTTCCTGCGCTCAAGCTTTCTTGTGTGGCATCCATCACACTCACAGCTGCTGGAATTTATCTCACCTTCTGCATTTATTTCCCAGAACATAAAGGCACACAAGGTCAGCCACAACAGGCGAGTATTTTCATTTTTTACGCTCCAAGTAATCTGGGTAATGTATTCAAATAGCCGAGTCGTCGCTCACCAGAGGTTTACTAATACAGAGGTATCAGGAAAGCTGAAAATACCGCCACATTTTATCTGTAGGGGTGAAGCTGGAACAATTCCTCATTCCTTGTGGCAAACCACAAGTTCTGTTTCTGAAGTTAAGAGTTTATTGATGAATTCACAGGATACGAGGCCTCTTATCACTGCGAGTGTTGTGTTTGGCAGCAGGTTACGAAGCCTCACTTTTCTCCATGTTTTTCCCTATTCCCACCTTTTTTTCCACGCACATCCATCTCTGGATGCTGAGGTTGTGGAAAACAATATCTTGGACCAAAAGCGTTCAAGCGTTAGTTGTTTCGAATAACTAGATGTATCTCGGTGCTTGTGGGTTCATGTTTCTGTACGTTTGGAAAGTGTTTGTTTGGCATAGCCAGTTATTGTTGTTACTGTTCCATTTTTCACTTTCCTGATTTCTTTAATTGAGAGAGAGAGAGAGAGAGAGAGAGAGAGTTTCGTGGATTTGGAAAGCGTGCAGTGACTTCATGCAGTGACTTTCAGAATTGTAAAGCATTTATTATTACAAACCAGCAAAAACTGCTGGTGTGTTCTTAAGATTCTTTAAATGTTTCTCTCAATGTTGTCAAAACGTTCTTGGAGTAACGTTAGTAGGACTTAATATTATATATCACATATGAATTTTTTTCTTAAGTTGTTAACATAATGTTTTAAGGTTGCAGAATAAAATGATGTATATTATGTACATTCAGAATAACATTGTTAACTATTCTTGCAATCTAAAATGTTTAGCTGGGTGGTTTCTGGGTGATCACCAAGCCACTCGTCATCTTTTGTGTTCCTCACAAGCAAAAAAGTCAGTGAATCAGGTGCCAGATCAACACAGACATCTCATGCAGATAAACATCTGTATCAGCAGCCTCAGCTCATCTGGAGTGAATTCACTCGAGTCTCTCTCCGTCTCTTGTATGTCACTGGCCACCAGTGATGAGAAAAACCTCCCAACTCTCTTGTCAATGGTGGTTAGTGGCCGTGCCACATCAGAGCATTCCTGAAACCCTGCTGTCCCACCACAAGCTCATATTTACTGTGTGTGGTAGAAGCTCCACACTGGAAACCACAGAAAACACATGGGCCAAACATAAACTCTGTACACACACATACACACATTGTGCAAATACTCGCCATCGATACACACACCAACTGAAAAACACACTCCCTCTCTTCATCTTTTTGTTTTGCTCTGTCTTCGCGTCCTTCTCCAAACAGACACCCCAGGCCAGACCATATGGTGGAAGTCAAGAGGTTTCAGTGCTCTCCATACTAATTCAAAGGGATCGGTGGTTTTGTGAGTATAAAGTTTAGGTACCGATACTACACGAGCAATGACATGATCCGACATCAAAACTAATTTTAACTCGCTGCCTCTTTAAAAGCCATCAGACGGAATCAACAGCCTTGTCGTGTGGAATTAGCACACGTCCCGGTCTCAGGAAATTTAATTGACCCCGGTTTAATTGGGTTTAATGGTTTTCACAGAAAATTTCCTCTTCTTTACGGTTGCCTGTTGACCGTGTTATGAGGCGAACTTTCCTTGATATAGATGTTGTATTAGCAGTCAGTAATAATTGTGGGTAGTCTGTCCTTTGATTGTGAAGTGTCTCGGTAGTTTTATTAGTACTTGGCTATTATCTTTCTCCACGAGGTAACACGCAAAAGCCCGTTTTATGTATTTCCTGAACTTTGACCAGCTGGATGTGTTTAGGAGAGTTCTAATGTAACAGAGGTTCAAAAGACTTCACTGCCTTCCATTTACCTCTCCTGCAGTTCGTGTTGTGTTGGTTTAATATGCTTCCATAGGGGTCTGCTCCTTATGAAAGCCAGATGGGATAAGAACAGAGAGGGAGGAGAGGAGAAGGAAGAGCACATTGTTAGGAATTAGGATGGAGCTTTTACTGTGTCATGTGTCATCAAAATGAATAGGAGTAAATACATGTATCTGATAAAGATTTCATCATTAAGTGAACAAGTACTTGTTTAGGGAAACCAAAAGTCAGTAATAATGAGCAAAGAAATATTTTTAGCAGTGAGTGATTCTTGGAAATATTGCTGGTTAATTAACAACATGAATGCGCGGCTCTAGTTGTCTGTGTTTACCTATACCTATAAAACCTATATTTTGATACAAATCTTTCCTGTAGCTCAGTGGTTAGAGCATGGCGTTAACAACGTGTAATGTGTATTTTTTATACACGTGTGTGTATATATGTGTATATATGTGTGTATATATATACATATATGTATATATATATATATATATATATATACTGTATATATGTTACATTTAAGTTTATATAATGTTACATTTAAATGTTACGTTTATGTTAACGTTAAAGTTAGCATAGAGAACTTTTAGAGAACGTTAGCCAATGTTCTGAGAACGTTCCTTGTTAGCTGAGAAGGATATGAATTCTACATTTAGTTACAAATGTTGTTGACATGAGTAGAACAGACAGCCACTTCCACCACTTTTGAACCTGCTGTGTGTGTTCTCTGATTGTTCTGTTGTGTTCAGAGTGATTTGTGTTTTGTGTACTCAAGGTATTTTTAACTAGTTTTAAGCTCTAGTACACTTCATCATGCGATAAGGACGCCCAGACATGTTTCCTACATGTTCAATGGCTGGAATTCTTAAAGGGACCGAGTGATTGAGTGAAGTAGGGTCAGGGCCTAACATAAGATTCAGTGTTTCGATGCTGTACAGTATGTTTGGAAGGGTGGGCCTCTTGTTCAGAGCAGATATTCTGGTGTCTGGTCACACAATGCCCTGAAGTGAAATGGATCTATGATAATCATTAAGTCCAACAGCGCTGACAGTGAAATGAAGGAAGAGCGAGGAAGCAGCTGTTTCACAGCACCAGGAGTTCCTCAGAGGGAGAACGAGGGATACGGCACTGTGTATTTACTCAGGTGTGTTTCTGTGCTTGGCAACTGTTCTGCAACAATATTGGAAACGGGTCTCTGGACCACCTGATTGAGGGGATGATGTTTCAGTCAAATCTCAAGAACCCCCTCCCCTCCTTAGCCAGATTTTCTTTATCCCAAATGCTAGTCATGGAATGCCTGGCAATAATAGCGATTGCCTCACAACAACAAAATCTTGAATTTGTGGAACCCTGTTGAAAAAGATGATAGTTGTGTTTTGGAAACTGGTGGCTGTTTTTTTTAGCTGGTCCAAGTGGTTCATTAGCTGGTGCAAAATAGTACCATGTTCCAAAGAAAAAAACCTGTACGACTGTTAACTGTTGACTGTTAGCTGTTAATTCATTTGTAAGATTGTCTACCGGCTTTCACCAGCTAATCACAAGCTTGGAGCATCTAATAACCAGCTCTGACTAGTTCAAAACCAGTTGACTTGTTCCAAAACAGCTTTTAGCTAAATCTCATTTTTTCATCAATGGTAGCCAAATTAGGCAAAACGTTTATTCTTAATCTCAAATTCTTTAGGAATTAGGCTTGTCATTAATTGTACAGTTGCGTAACTGTTCCTCAGTATAAGGAAATGGTAATGCTTACTTTGACTTCAATTACCTTTACAGCTAACAGCTCAGAGGCCAAGAATTCAAGCAACATAGCTAAGTTTAAGTGATAAAAACATATAAGTGCATACAAGTAATATATATATATATACATATATATACATACATACATACTAACATACATATATACATACATTCACACATATGTTTTGAGATCTTTACAATGTGGGTATAAGACTGTGTTTAACAGTCATTCAGAATGGCACATTTTGTTCGGTGACATCACTGTCTGGATGGTGCTTCAGTCGCATGGGCTCTGCAGAGCTGCATGCCCCACACAATGCGATTGCAGCCTGCCAATGAAAATACATGTTTGTTCTGCTTCTCCTCAGAGCTTTTCAGATCATTACCGATACATAGATGTTTTCCAGGAGACTTCATTCTTTTTCCAGGAGGTCTTGTTTTTAAACGAAAGCACACATTGCATTGTGTACTTGTTTAATAGGTAAAGCAGCCTCACATGGACAAATAAACCTATGGACTATTATATATAAATATACAGTATTTATAGATACACTACATGTATAGTATTGAGGACTGTTATCTAACATAAGCACATGGTGTAAGAATGAGATTTATTACTGTTGTGCTCATTTCCGATCGATCAATACTTCTGTGGGTTGCCTTTAAGGTTGTTGTTCTTTATATTTTTGTACACAGAATGTTTGTATTGCTTGTTCTGATTGTGCATGTGACATACTGTATTATTTCCAGATTAGCTGTGTTGTATTATAATGTCTTAATCAGAGAGCAGGTTTAAAGGACGTCACCCGACAGAAATGGAATGCGGTGATGACTGATTGTGTCAGGGTGTGTCTGAGACATGTTTGTGTGTGGGATGCAAGCTGTGAGTAAGGCCATGGCTTCTGTCTGGTCCTTGATGAGGACCACTGCTGGTATGTAGACCTTGCCCCCCGGGTTCAACCACGGCTAGCTGTGGCAGATTGGAACCTGGGGTTTCTTTCCTCCTGTGGCCCTGACACTCCATAGGGAGCTGAAGACATTTCAGATATTTGCTTTGCAGGCTAGGGAGATAATTTAGGATAAACGGAGCAGAAAACAGTAGACTGCAGAAAACAGAAAAATAGTGGCAGGAACTTACATGCCCAGCTGCCAATGGTAGGTTGTAAGAATGTTTTCCTAATGTTTCACTCATGTAACAAATGTGTTATAAATGTTATTTTAAAAGATCTAAGAACGTTCAAAACGTCCAGTTTTTAGACGTTGTGTTAGCGTTATTGCTTTGTTATAAGAACGGTAGACAAATATTTATTCTGTAACTTTATAAAACGTTCCACTAACTGCTTAAGAATAACGGTTTGGATTTATGATATATACTGTTAAAAATGTTCTACTAACGTTACAGCAAGAGTGCTGTTTAATAACTTTAAAATTACTTTTAGGGAACACTAGCCAACGTTTTGAGAATGTTAGATTACGCTTTAAAGTGTAATCTAAGAGATTTGATTACACTATAAAGTACACAAGCACCCAGTTTTCTTTTAGTTTCAGGCACAAATCAGAGGACGGCTGTTGCGTGCCTATTTATTTGTATCAATTTGCTTCATAACGCTTTCTTGTTCTAAGTGCTGAACTCATTTTGGCTTTCAGGACGGTTTAGGAATCAATACTGTAATATGTACAGTTGGCAGGGAGGCCGAATCGACTGACATTAGGGAAGATATTCCTCATCTGTTGGCCATTGTTGGAGATAATGGGAGCCATATTACATAAACACTGCATCATATACAGCCTGTGACCCCGTCTCATTACCAGTGATGCCATTCTGTGCCACTCCCAAAACGGCAATCATGCATGAGGCCCAGAGCTCAAGCCCTGCTCAGAGTTGGCAGGGGTCCCTCGTGTGAGGGAAGGCCGACCAAAAGTTGAGGGGAAGCAGTGGATTTGAGGTGGACACACTCAGTGCAAAATGTACCACAAGTTTAGCAACTGAGGGCAGCTTTGCCGGAAAGCGCTTAAACATGAGCTCAGCTAGTTAGCTAGTATAGTCACTGTGTCTGTGACCCTGTGCTTTAACGACACAGCTGTCAGAGAGACACAGATCTGAGGAGGCTTTGCTGTGTGCCCTGTGTAATCCATGGTGGATATTGGCTCGCTTTTGTTCTTCCACACTGGGAACTGTGGATCCGTTGATCTGTTTTGTATTTTTTCTTAACGAGGCATGTTTACAAGGTTTGTTTACAATGATATAATCAAAGCACTGCTGTAATGCAGGAAAACTTCAGCTTGTCTGTGGTCGACTGTGGCTGGATGCAGATTTTGCAGGCCGTTCTGGAATTCCGATAGGTCAGCCTCGCAAGCCAGAATTATTTCACATAATGGTCTTTAGGATGCTTGAAAGAAATCAAAGTCTGTTCCTTTACTGTATGCATATAAAAATGCTTCTATCCAGAACAGATCAATTATATTTAATGCTCTGCCAGTTGAACTCCAGGAACACTGTACACTGTACTTTACATTACCCTTTATGTATCCTGGTTTTTCCTGCTGAATGAACCGTGTTTATTTACTAGCACACCTGACCCAACACACCCTACCATGTTCAGTAATGTTGGGTTAGTATTCAGCGAGTGCTCCAATTAAGATACTAATTAGCCCAAATGTAAATGTTTTCACCCCGGAGGTCCGTGTTAGTTATTAGCATTTACTAAGTACAGAGAAAACAAGACCTCAAAGCACTGTGTGCGTTACCCCCCCAGACCGCAATAGTTATTAGTTCTGTTAGGCAGTGTCTGTAATGGTTTAACACCAGGAGCCTCTGGGAAAAAGCACTTTGCTTGTAATTAGAGGGCAGTGATTTGGCCCTGTGGCGAGGCAGGCCACCAGTGAGCTCACTTCCCTTCATCTTCTCACCCTGGCGATGAGTCAACCCTGCCTGCAGCCCGTGCCAGACAGGAAACCCCATCTGCCCAGTGCCCGGGCTCATCATCTGCCAACCGTGCGTGGCGTGATTTTAGGTAAAACTGATTAAAGTGAAACAACAAAGGAACACAAGTCGACTCCTGCTGGCTGTGCTGCTTGATCTTTATATTGCTGTTCTTTACAGACTCATATGCACCAGTGCTGGAATTAAGTACGGGACCTTTTGGAAGTACTTGGATATCTGCATGATA
Source organism: Botia kubotai (assembly GCA_036877585.1). Lineage (NCBI taxonomy): Eukaryota > Metazoa > Chordata > Actinopteri > Cypriniformes > Botiidae > Botia > Botia kubotai. The sequence goes on from JAZGTI010003246.1 coordinate 21,845, forward strand.
GGTCGTAAAACTTCTGATCTGCTGGACTAAATCAGAACAATAGACAAACGCTGGTTATGAGGAGAGCTGTGATTGAGGTTTGTTGGCATGCATGAAGCAGGTCACAAAATTACATCTAAAAGCAATTTTTGAGCTATTTCTGAGATCTTCTTGTGAAGCTCCAGAGGAGGCACACGTGAGATGAGGTCTTTTTCTCAGGAGACCGATCTGAGACTCTTGGGTTTTCATTTACTTTCTGTTTACGCTCACTGCTGTCGAACACAAACAGCTGTAATACTAAAGATGTCATCTGTGGTTTATCATTCCTAGGGGAATATTTATGCTCATAGACGAGCACAGTTGCTTAAAATACACTCAGAGTAATGTAATCATATTGTTATGGAATACAGGTGGTTTATATGATTACTCCCATCCCAGATGTGGCAGGGTAGATGATTCACTGCCCTTCACCGTAACTGATTTTAATCATCGTTATATGTTTTGGGGGTTCCATATGTGTCCCGGGGACCTTCAGTTCTCCCTTCACGTGTCCCTCTAACTCTGTTTACACTACAAGAAAAACCCATCGTCAGATTAGAGCGCTCTGCCTCTTCTCAAGCGCTCCCACGTTACTGCAGAAGTCACTTTTAAAGGAATGTTCTTGAGCCATCAAATGCAGGTGCTCTCCCAAGATCAAAAGAGCCAAAAGTATCCCGGCTCAGATTGGGATCTGCAATAGTCCGGCTTTATCCCGTCCCGTACGTCGTAAAAATGCTTTTTGTCTCCAGCTGGGATGTAAATGTGTAGAACATGAGTTTCCTGCACATGTCGGTCTGGCTCACACACTGCTGGTCCTGAAGGAGGATTCAGAGATCGACTGTCATTTCAGCTCTTTTCATCAAACTGGCGTGAGGCTGATTCCAGTGAACGTGACTGTAAATCGAGTTTAAGTCATTACTTTTGCTGTATTGTAGCAATAAATAATGTTGTGTTTGGATGCAGCTGATGCAGCTAATGGACCGCAGGAGTATGTTAGTATGTCTTCCCAGCTAACAATTTTAGGTTGTAAGAACGTTTCCCTAACGTATCCTTTAAGTAACAAAAACATTAAAACAAAGTTCTAGGAATGTTCAAATGTCAAGTTTTTAGATGTTGAAAACTCAGACTTATTTCATGTAGTTTTTAAAACATTCCACTAACAACTTAAGAATAACGTTTTGGTATGATAGGTAAAAAACATTGTACTGATGTTACTGCAGGAACTTTTTGGATGACTTTTAGAGAACGTCAGCCAATGTTCAGAAGACGTTCCCTGTTAGCTGGGTTTATCAACCAACTTCACCAATAGACAAAAGCGTATATCTCGAAACCAACTGAATTCATCCCACACACACAATCACAAACACAACACACACACACCACACCACACACATACACACACATACACACACGACATATGTAAATGCAGTAAATTTATTTAATTGGTTTTGAAATATACAGTTTGGTCCAGTGGAGGTGCTGTTAGGAATTTGAAAGTGTGTGTGTGTGTGTGTGTGGGTGTGTGTGTGTGTGTGGGTACAGTAACTACACATTCAGTATATAAATGGGTTTGAACTGGTTGCTGTAATATGGGGTCACCAGTGGAAGGAGGCAATTACGTTTTATTTGTCCTTCTTTCAAACCCACTGAGTGAGCCAATGCAGAGTCCAGCAGCTCAGCCAGCACTGAGCAAACACAAATTACGGTGTAAACTTAAATTGCGTTTCCATAGTTTCATACAGTGTTTCATTGAAGAAACCTTCTTAATAAAATCAATAAATATGACATGTCAAGCCTACGTAGTTTGGACAGGAACTTGGAATCTCTCTTCCTCCTGGCGTGTTCCAGGGCACCTTATTCCCAGCCGTACCCGAGTCACACCCTGCTGACTGACTCTAACCACCTCAGTTCTGTCCAAAGTTGACGTCAACATTTGGAGAACATTAACACAGCGTTGTCCCCTGAGTGCATGCAATGTCTTTGTGGCCCCCATATGATGAATAAGATCTCCCAGAAACCAGTGCGCTTTATACCTTTCATGCGGCCTAATTCTGTTTAGCACTAAATCCCTCCTTGAAAATGAGCCAAGAGTGCCTGTGTAAGAGGATAATCTTGTAATCTTTAGCCGTAGAAAATACACGGCCATTTAGAACGTTACCTGGGAACAGCTGGATAATTATCATTTGTTGCAGTTATGAAAGACTTCATTACAATGCTGATTCGAACCGCGTTGCGTGTGACTTACGCTTTGGCCCATCTTACCCTGAGGATAATGTTATTGCTCGGTTGTTGCCCTACATAGACCAGGAGACTCTCATTTAAATATGGTCTATAAATAAACTGTGAATTTTTACAGACAGTAAAGTACAGCTCTTTAAAATTACTGTGGATAGCATAGCTCAAATAATACGATCTTTAAATCAGTTATGGAGCAAGTACATGACAGATCAGGGTTCAACATGGTCTCTCTACCTTACATCGCTTTATATCTCCGTGTTTATAATAATGATTTGTAATTTGAGCTGCCAGGTCATTAATCTGCAATTTTTATGTTTTAAACAGAGATGGTGGTAGGGGGGCAAAAGTTACAGACTGCGGCTTTAAAGATTTTCAGACTGAAATCGTTTTGATTGCGAGCAATCAAATTTGTGTCAGAGCAAATCTGAGTTTGAAACACTTTTGAGAAACTCTGTAGAAGACGCATGAGATTACCGAGGTATTTTTCTCAGGAGAATTTAGAAAAATCCCAATTTGCTTCTTGTTTCAAATCCCAATTTGCCTCATCTTGTTTGCGATTACTTCTTTCTTTTTGGTAGCTACCATATTTTATTCAAAGCTGGGTATGCTGGATATGAGACGAGTACCCTACATGATTATCACTTTGTTTATAGTACCTTCTTGGATGTAACTGGCTAGCCAAATAAAGAGCAACGCAGTGCTGATCTTAAAGAATGTCAGAGGTTCCAAAATGATTCTTTAAATGAAACCATGTCCTGGACCGCACCATCTGCTGTCCTTTGAGGGGGGAATCCCACAACACTGGTCTGCCTGCTGCTGCGTGGCCGCTCGCTTACAAAACTCTGGACCACAGTCATTAATCTTTGTGCTTCAGGTTAGGGCCTCTTGCTGAGGCCAATAAACATAACACAAAGCAAACACATAGTTAAGTTAGGTCAGCTTGCAGTTTGAGAATTCGTTCCTGAGTAGTACGGGGACCTTATTATGAGGCACTTAGTTGACTTGAGGAATTACGAACGCGATCTTAAGACGTTCTTGGGCGCGTTTAAGTGAAATGAGGGCGTGTATACAAGACTTGCTATATAAATTGTGGTTTGCGTGTTTTCCCGACCTCGTCTAATGCTTCTAATACACCACAACTCCTTGAATCTTATTGCCTTTCTAAAGATGAAATACCGTCTGTGTGTATAATGTTTTACAGTATATAGTGATGGATCGCATGAGAAATGATATATGCCATAATGAATGTGACATCATAAACCCTTCCACAAAAACATTCCAGCAATTCTGTCGGTTCACTGCAAATTAGTAAACACGACTCTTTATATACAGGCTAAACCATTGAGCAAGAAAAGCATTAAAATGGGCCACACCCTGCCTGACTCTAGCCTCTAGCCTTAAGGTATTTGAATTTCTGACTCTCAGTTATGAACAAAGCTGTTATCATTACTGGATTTAAGGAACGTATCCTTACTGATCCCAGTACAGTCATATAGCATCTTGTGCCCCCACCCCATCCCTAAATCTGGGAATCATTAGATAAGTGCCATGTTGTCACAAGCGAGTGCTCTTCAGTATCAGATAATGGCTGTTCTCTGATCAGGGAACGAGGATAAATGAGTGGATTTTCTGGTTGGGTTGACTACAATGTAACCTACTCTTGAGCGACAATTTGTTGAGTGAACATATCACAGATGTTTTGGTTGAAGCTGACACAGGGATGTCACACACGAGTGTCTTCACCTGGTGTCTCTACACACACACTAGTGTGCTTGAGTGTTATTTTCCACGGACAAACAAACATGGTTTGAAACCAGCTGACAGGAATTGTTCTCGCTCACCTCAAAACAGCTCTGAAAGTTCTCTCAAAGTTATCAAAAAACGTGTTTTTAGTAACGTTAGTAGACCTTTTGTAACGTTGTATATCATATATCAAAATGTTTTTTTTTTGTAAATATTAAACAGAATGACAAAGTTTGAATAACGGCCTTATAACCAAGCAATGTCTTGAAAGTTCCTGGAACATTCAAAAGAACATGTTTAATGCTTTTGTTACTTACTGGAAACGTTAGGGAAATGTTTGTACAACCCTTGTTAGCTGGGAAAGCACAAAGAGGTTTCGGAATGGGCTGGACGTCAAAACTGTCTTGGCCTTTTCAATGTTAAGCCATTGAGATATGGGGTAAGCTTACAAACTCGATCCAGAAGGAAGAGATAAATGGCTTCTTTCCATGTTGTGACATGTATTCCCTATTGATGGAAGGCTTTGCTGAATGTGAATGAGTAGTGTACATAGTAGGGGCTTTACTCATCAGTGTCTACTGTATGCGACACACCCAAGCTAAGGATTGACTTTCCTGTCATTTCTGTCTTTGATTTATGAAGGAAAACTTATAAAATATATGTTTTCTGCTGGTCCAATACAAGAGGCTGTGGTTTTTGGTCTAAGCCGTGATTCTCCAGAGCTTAAGTCACACATTCTTTGACAGCCCTGCTGGAAAACAAAACAGCTTAAACCAGCTATATAACAGCTTAACTCTGTTTGCGGGTCTTAGCTGGTTTAATCTGCGGCCAGTTGCATAAACATAGTCGCTAAATTAAGATAATCTGACCAACTAAGCAATTAGTTAGGGCTAATCAGTCTTGCGTTCCAGATTCAAATAAGACTAATCTACCTTTTTATGTAACTGACTTAGAAAAGTAATGACTAGTCTTCAGGAAAAAATTAGATGACTAAGATTGTAAGACTAGTCTAAGCAGTTTATGCAGCTGGCCACTGGTCTCCCAGCCTCGCCAACCAGGCCTTTAGCTGGTCTAGCTGGTCTTCTAGGCTGACCAGCTGGAAATTTTGCCCCAAACCTCTCTGAAACCAGCCAATAGATAAGCCTTGCCAGGCTAGAGGACCCGCTAAGACCAGAAAACCGTCTTAGGTTTCAGCAGGCAGAATTATTAAAGGAGAGTGAATCATGTTATGACATTTGACAGCTCTAATACACAGTCTTCTATTGCTCTCTGCATTAGTCAGACTAAATCATTTCTTGAGGCGGTCCAGGTGTTCCACTGTCCCAAGCGAGTCGCCGTTTGCCATTTGAACTCAGTCAAAAGGGTCTTTGTTTCTTTCCTCCTCTCTCTCCGTCTTTCATACTGTCTGTCGCTTATATTGTCTGTGGTTGTTTTGTCACATTCCACTGTACTTCTGTCAAACATTCCTCTCCACGGTCTACTCTTACTCTTGTTTCTCATTAAAAGATCAGGGGGAGAAGAAAGCTCGTGTGGGGGCCCCACACTCTGTTGTGGGAAGCAGCACAGGCGGTTAATGGAGGGAGGTCTCACCCAGGGCGTGATGACACCCACATTTACAGTGGGGCCATCAAAGGACTGAGGTACTGTATCACACACACACACACACACACAGCTGGCACATTGTTTCTTTATGACGTCAGGACTGTGAATGGCAGGAATCGTGACCTTACGGACCAAGAGGGTCACTCAGGTGACAGGACAAAAATCCAGCTAGCAGGGAACGTTTCAGTCAGAACGTTGGCAAAAGTTCTCGCAACGTTATCAAATATTCTCGCAATCACATTAGTAAAACAATTTTTAAACGTATATTATAGATATCAAAAACATTATTCTTAAGTTGTTAGTGGAACGTTTTACAAGGTTTACAAGGTCAGGAGAACATTCCTAGAACCTTCAAAATCACATTTCTAATATTTTTGTTACTTAGTGGACATGTTAGGGAAACGTTCCTGCAACGTAAAATTGTTCGCTGGGAAGGAGCTGACATGCAGTGAACGCTCTCTTTATTGCCCCGGCTGGAGCGTTTCCCGACCTCCCGCGTCTTATCATGAAACAGAGCAGACCTTCCTCACATGAAAAGCCACACTGACGACACCTGGTTGTTATTTGGTCTAATGGACTGGGAGCTTAACTCACCGGTGAGCAGATCAACTTGGGGGGGCTTGTTTGTTGCACGCTTGCCTGCGATCTTTTGCATCTCGTTTGTTTTCTCTTTCTGTATGACCAAGGTCATTACAGATTTGTGTTGTAAAATTTGCTTTTAAAGTGTGTCATTTGACTTTGATTTGGTTTTCCCAAACAATGTAAAAACTATCAAAACACGTGTTCTGTTTGTTTTAGCAGCGCTGCCAGCCAGACAAAACCAAACTGACTCAACCAATGGCGCGACTTCAGGGCCCTGCACCCTGTTCATACATCATATCACCTGCAGGTGTGATGTCATCCTACAACGCACACATCGGATATTCCATTTTTCTTGATTACAAGAGTATTTCAATTAGTGTAGTTAACTTTGCTGATTATAAGATGTTTTAAATTAGTAATTTCATCTTGGTTTTCATCATGCACTAAAACTGTGTAGCACACTTTCCAACGCTTGCCATTCCTGATCTCTTGTATCTCTTGTATCTCTTAAACTCTATATTCTACATGTTGTAATGCACTCTTGTAGTGTTTTCCCTCCAGTTAAAACGGGGAGTGGTCAGAGTTTGTGCCATGGCCATATGAGGTATGAAGCACAGAATCCACCAATAACTCGTGCACACAGTCTACCTCCTTCCCCGGTCGCTGACAGACAGCAGATCAGAACATGTGTGTGCACACATGCATACATGCTTCCACGAGTCTCAGTCGAGACTCGCTCATCTGATGTGTCCGTCTCTCTGTATTTTGCCTTCCACACTGTTCCTCCCTCTCCTCTTGTGTTTCTGGGGGCTGTAGAGAATGCTGACATGAGATTTCCTGCCAGTGTGTTTTCCTGTACAGAGAACTATTCCTTCATTCAGAATGGTTTTTCAGAAAAAAGCTTGTGTCTATAAATCGGAATGGGTCGGTTGATTATTCCGTAACCTTGTTCTTCCCTCTTGTATCCTGGGAGAGACCGTGCCTCTTTCCATTGTAAAGTGGTTTAGATTACACTGCCTCATTGTTGATTTCTGACTCTTTCATCCTCTGGAACTGAAATGACAAACACATTTCTCTTTTAACTTGCAGAACACAGTTCATTTGTCATATCTTGCTTGGATCTCTCTCTCTCCGGGCCTGCCATGAAGATTCAAAGGGGAAGCAGCTTTGCTGTGTAGACCGGGGCCTTCTAACAAGGTATCTGTGTATCTAATATTTAACATGTGTTTTAATGTTTTGATTTAGGAGGTCTTCCTCATCAAGTGGAGAAGAAAACAGCAGAGAAACAAAAACAAAGATCTGCCTGTAACAAGAAATACGACTTTTGTTTAGTTGTAGTTATAATTAAATACGCAACGACTATAAGCGAACAGATTTACCTCAAAACATGCAAAATGGAATAAAGCCGTGACTGTTTTTAATGCAGGAGACGGACTGGCAGGAAACCATGTATGTGATTATTGTGCTGACAGAAATGAACCCAATTTTAGGTTGCATGAATGTTTCCCTAATGTTTCCGTTACCAAAAATGTTGTTTTTAACGTTCTAGGAATGTTCAGAACATCCCAAATTTTTAATGTTATTGCTTGATTATAAGAACATTGTTTAAACTTTCTTGAATTCTATAACGTTTGGAAAATGTTCCACCACCAATTTAAGAATAACATTTTTGATAAACATAACGTTTAGTGTTCGGCTAATGTAATGTTCTGTGTTAGCTGAGAAGATGCTTGTTTAAGATGGATCTGATGCGCCATTTCCAATGCAGATCCTAAATCGCTTCAGGATCTGAACTTCAAGCAACAGGAAACAGTTCCCAAACTTTACTTGGAGCCATGCACAGACTTGGAACATGTTAAGAAGGTATCTGTGTGTCTAATATTCTTCATATGTTTTAATATTCTGACTCTGGAGATCTTCATAAAATTATTTTTTCCTCATCAAGTCAAGAACTCACGAAAACAGCAGAGGAAGGAAAACAAAGATCTGCTTGTAAAACGCTGAAGGACAGAAACCTCCAGCTCAGCATTAGCGCACACTCGCGCCTGTAAATCAAAGTGCCGACAAAGCGACCAAACAGTGAGTCAGACGCTGGAGGTAGCACAATTTCCATGCTGATTCTCCGTGCTTAATAAATCCATGTTGCCGAAAACCACTCTTCGCAAGTGGCAATGGACTCGCTCGCACGCCTCCGTCAGAAGCGTCTTTCCATTGCCCTGCTCTCTGTCTCTGTTTAATAGTTGAAACTTGAAGAAAAGAATCAATAAAACATTACATTTCATCATTTTTTCCATTCTTTAATTTTCACCGCAAAGCTGACATGTTTTAAGAGGTGCAACCTAATATTGCCTGAACTCCAGGACCCACCACAAAGATTTCTGGGTAACGGCGAGGGGAGGAAGTGCACAGACAGGAAAACGGGCGTGTATGGAAAACACTCTGCTTGGCGGCAGAACGCCTTTAAGTAACAACACATGGCAACGGAGGAATTCTGCTGTTGGGCGGTTGCAAGCCAACCGGAGATGAGAACGTTGTCCTGTCACTCCAGACACTTAGCGACCCACAAGTCCATGTCGAGGGGCTGATAAGACCAGCCATTCTCCATTCCTTTCCATGTTCTCATCCTGGAGTCGGCATCACAATGGGCATGATTCATAGTGTGATTCCGCCAGCTACTGACTTGGCTCTCACTCGCATTTGGGAAGAATGTGACCTCACAATACTGTTCTTTCAAAGGCCTTTGCCGGTCTGTTCTTCTCCCAGACCGGGTCTGAAGCACGCCTCTGTTCCTGGAGAGGGGTAAAGGGAAGTGGGGACGAACAGAGAAAGAGCGAAGGGAGTGAGGCTGTGTGTGTATGTGTGTGTAAAACATATTTGTAATAGCCTTTACTGAGGAAAGCAGGTTGTTCTTATTCCAGAGCAAAAGAATGAACAGCATAATTCATATCCTTCTGTACATGACACACGCTGTAATGTATGTCATAATGATGCTCATAATCATCTATACACTTGCATCACGTGTCTTGGTCAACCCAGCTAACAATTTTAGGTTGTAAGAACATTTCCTTAATGTTTCCATTATGTAACAAAAACGTACATTTGAATGTTCTAGGAATGTTCCAGCGTCTAGTTGTATTAACATTATTGCTTGGTTATAGGAACATTAATCGGACGTTTAATTCTGTAATGTTTTTTTAAATGTTCCACCAACAATTTAAGAGCCAACAACATTTTTGATAAATGATATATTACGTTTGAGGTTCTACTAACGCTACTGCAAGAACGTTTCTGATAACTTTGAGAGAATGTTTAGAGAACGTTTCCTGTTGGAGAAAAGTTCCCTGTTAGCAGGGGAGAAGTTAAACTGTGTACGTTAAATAGCTTTTAAAACAAGCAGATACTGCTGTGGTTACTGCTGGCTGTCAATGTCAACATGTAAAGAATTTGTGCCTGCTGTTTTGTAATCTGAGGGACCATCAGACTAATTTGTGCTACAAATTTGTGCCGAGTAGCTTTATTGAATTACAGATCAGTTGTATTCATAAAAGACGATGTCTGGTCATTTCTCACGTGTTCTGTGTGTACCGTACTGCAGGCGTCTTTCAGTATCAATGGGTCAGAAGTTGCTGTATTCTCATTGCTTCATATGTGCATCTGGTTGATATTTCCAGGGGGATAAAACACAAAAGACTCAGCTGTAATTTGTAGTTGTCAGATTTGATTTTTCAAGATGTCTGTGTTTTAACTCAATTTCTTAATTATGGATGGTTAGTCATACCCAAATGACATAAAATATCAGAGTTTCGGAGTTTTGAAACTGAACGGCTCAACAGTCTTCCAAACTCGTTCGGTTTAGCGTAATTATACTACCTTCATTGTACATTTTGTCAAGAAATCTGAATGGCTTGGAACAAAAGCAAGCAGGCGTTGGTTTAGCCATCCAGCAGTAAGGCCAAATCTCCCAGAAGACTCATTATAATAACTGGCCCACCCACAACAAACTCTCAAAGTCTGTCACAATATCCGTTTAGTCCTGTGTTTCTCAGTCCTGCCCTTGAAGAACTGCACATTGTAGAGGTTTGACTAATCTGATGCTGTTCTTCAGGTCACGAAGCTTCTATCAAAGATCTGATGAGTTCCTCTCCAAGGTTCCTCCAGGAGCAAGACTGAAAAACTTTTCTTTAGATAGAGTTTGAAAGAGTAGGGAGGGCGAGAGAGCAAGCAGGAGATGATGTGATACCTTC
>JAZGTI010003247.1:0-32269 GCA_036877585.1 Botia kubotai
AGACTGGAGACATGGACTGTAGAGTTGTGTCTTACTGCAGCAGACTGGAGACATGGACTCTAGAGTTCTGTCTTACTGCAGCAGACTGGAGACATAGACTCTAGGTTGTGTCTTACTGCAGCAGACTGGAGACATGGACTCTAGGTTCTGTCTTACTGCAGCAGACTGGAGACATGGACTCTAGGTTCTGTCTTACTGCAGCAGACTGGAGACATGGACTCTAGAGTTCTGTCTTACTGCAGCAGACTGGAGACATGGACTCTAGAGTTCTGTCTTACTGCAGCAGACTGGAGACATGGATTCTAGAGTTCTGTCTTACTGCAGCAGACTGGAGACATGGACTCTAGAGTTCTGTCTTACTGCAGCAGACTGGAGACATGCAGTGACTCACAGTGTGTTGGCTCTCACACCTGTCTCTCACCCACTGGCCACTGTTGGCCAAATATAGTCTTCTTACTGCACTGTGGGGATAGCTCATGGTACCTGGAGTTTCTCCTGCATATATCCTTATCTGGCATGACAGGCTGCTAGTATTTCCTGAGTGTGTGTGAGTGTGTGTGTGTTTGTTTGTGTGTGTGTGTGAGTGTGTGTGAGAGAGTGTGTGTGTGTGTGTGTGAGTGAGTGAGTGAGTGGGTGTGTGTGAGTGAGTGTGTGAGAGTGTGAGAGTGTGTGTGTGTGTGAGAGTGAGTATGTGTGAGAGTGAGTGTGTGTGTGTGTGTGTGTGTGAGAGAGTGAGTGTGTGTGAGTGTGTGTGTGTGTATGTGAGAGAGTGAGTGTGTGTGAGTAGAGAGACTTTTGTGGTGCAGAGTGTAAACTGGGTAATAAAATGTTGAGGCGTTTTGGATGGTTTCCGGGTGTTCTCCTGTGAAGTGCTTCGAGACTTGAAGAAGAAAAGATTCTTATCACAAAAAAACAGACTCTCCTTCAAAGTACCAGTTTGATAGAAACCAATGACTGTTAGAGACATGAAAGGGATTTGGGGCATTTTGGAGTCATTATTTTGAGGTACCATATTTTTACCATAAAGTACCTTATAGCACCATGTAGCTTTAGTTCTCTGCAGATTCTCAAGCAGCATTTATAAACTGTTGTACACCTTAGATATAAACTGTGAGGATGCTGTTGTTTCTTATTTGTCTACAGTTATTAAACTAGCAGTTTATCTGTAGCACTTGCCACAGGTTACAAACAGGTTGTTTATTCCTGTCTGAGAAACTCTTTCCTCTTCTGTTTTTCCATTTCTTCACCGTGTCTGTTTCCTGGAGGAATAACAGTGATAATAAGGTACAAACGGACTGAATAATTCATGCTTCTGTAGATTCACGGTCTCTGAATTAACATTAGTCACTCTTTAAACAAGACAAAGTGAAGCAGTATCTAGATCAGTCACCTGCATGTGCTTTATGTCCGGTTTCATCCTCTCTTGTCCTGTGGTATTACACTGTGGTTTATGGGATCCTACAGTGATGGTATTTCAGAAGTACTTCATCTATACACTATAGGAACTTTTACAGTTTACCCTGTTCACATGAGTATTACTCAAACTGCCCTCTAAAAGCTCTCGGAGTATCTGAGTACAGTGACCCAAAAACAAGTTCAACAGATATTCCCAAATCTGATGTTAATTAATCATGTTTATTTGTGAATTCAGATTGAGCTTATATCACTCATATTGAGCAACATTTTAAAGGACAGTAAAATGCTTTGTGTGGACGTGGCTGAAGTCATTGCTATGGCAACTGATGTGGATATGACAGATATGGAATCCACTGTCTGAACAAGCAGATGTGGTTGAATCATTTTCAGTACAACAGTGTGAACAGAGTTTGCCTTGAGTTTACCTGTTGATCTGCTTCTGCATAACCTGGCTCATAACATGCACCCTAAAGTACCTCCTAACTGTGACATTTATGATATTTTAGAGATATTTTTTGTATTTGAAGCATGTCATTAGTGAATTATTGCTGTTTGTTTTCGAGGGGTTTTATCATTCGGTTGGAGCAGCCCACAGCTCCTTCAGGGCATTGAGGAGCAATGGTGAGCCCACGCTCTCCTGCTAATGCTCCTCAGGTCCTCCATCATCCTCTGGCTGAGCTCCCAGACTCTCGCCCTCTGTTTCTCTCTCTGTTCTTAAAGGAGTAGTTCACCTAAAGTTAAATGCTGTCATTATTTACTCATCACACGCTCTTCTAATTTGGTGAGCTTTTATTTTGTTTTGTTTTTTATGTGAAAATAATTTCATTCATTGTTGTTATTTTTAGGCAGCTCTTATCACGTGAGTATGAGTGAGGAGGACACGTGAGTAAACATGTGGAGGAGTTTGTCTTCGGCTGCTCACTGGGGTTTTATTTTGTGAAGATACTTGAACTAACATGTATTGTGAAATAAGTTGTGGTGAGGGTGAGATGAGGACAGAGATTCATTTTAATAATCTTGAAGATCCCCAGACAGCTTTGACTGTTTTGGGTGGTTCTGTATGAGCACACGCTGCTCCTTCATCCATTCGTATGGCTTTGTCTGTTCACTGATCAATTATATTCAGTGATTGTAGTGTTTGTTCATGTTTTCTTTCATTATATATATATAAAATATGATTTTTATCGTAAATGTGAGGTTGAATCCACAAGCCTGTTATGAAGAGGAACTGACAGATGAATCTCTCTCTCTCTCTCTACCCCACCTCACTCATATCTCCTCAGACCTCTGATTTTATCTGCAGTGGAAAATCTGTGAGAGCTGGTGGAACAGCTGCATTTTAAAAAGCTTGACACCCACACACTCTTAAGACCACTACTGAACGAACCTCACTGCTACAGCCTCACTGCCTCACCGACACAGCCTTACTGCCTCACCGCCACAGCCTCATCGCCTCACCACCACAGCCTTACCGCCACACTGCCACAGCTTCACCGCCACACTGCCACAGCCTCACCGCCTCACCGCCACACTGCCACAGCCTCACCGCCACAGCTTCACCGCCGCACCGCCACAGCCTCACCGTCACAGCTTCACCGCCACACTGCCTCACCGCCACAGCCTCACCGCCACACTGCCACAGCCTTACCGCCACAGCCTCACCGCCACAGCTTCACCGCCACACACCGCCACAGCCTCACTGCCACACCGTCACAGCTTCACCGCCACACTGCCTCACCGCCACACCGCCACAGCCTCACCGCCACAGCCTCACCGCCACAGCCTCACCGCCACAGCCTCACCGCCACAGCTTCACCGCCACACCGCCACAGCTTCACCGCCACACCGCCTCACCGCCACAGCCTTGACCAAAAGTGACATCATGTGTTTTCATCTAAAAGAATTTCTTTCTTCTAGTTCTCATTAATTCAGGTAGCTGGATGGAGGTCATTAAAATTCTCACACTCTTGCTTTTTGGTCTCATGGAGACAAACATCCATTTTAATGCATGTTGTCATGGTGATGAAGGCAGGGCATGTGTTACACTTAAAGCAACAGCTCAGCTCGTATGCTTGTACACCTGTACGCAAATGTACACGCATCACAGTTACTGTATGACAGACTACAACATCTTACCAAACATATTGTGAAGCCCTTTTTGCTTTTTATGTTTTTCTTCAAAGTAGATTTGTTTAGTTAATCAAAACAACTGAACGATAATATAGATCCACTTAATGCAAAGTGGACAGACAGGTATTCCCACCTCAGACATGCCACTGGTGAGCCAGCGATGCTGTGTGGGGCTGGTCAGGATACTGGTAAGAGTTTTGATGAGTAGTGTTTACACTACTCAGGGAAATGAGCTGTGGACAACTTTGTTTCTGTGTGTTAAACTGGATTAGGAGAAAGTAGTTATCTTACTTCACTCCAGCTTTAATGTAATATAGAGATTACGGGGCTCAATGTAGCTTCTCATTGCACAACAATATCTAAGAGGAGGATTGTGAACCATGATGTTTTCCAGTCGCATGTGTGAGTTCACTCCTCTGCTGACTCATTAAAGTCATTTTCAGTGCTTTAGTCTCCCGCTTGACACCCGCTTGACACCCGCTTGAGTCAAAAAATACCAGGCTGACAGTAGTGGGGCTAAATGTGATGTCAGAACTCATCAGAACGACATATCAGCAGCCACTGGACTCCTGCTAGAGGACGTCAAGTTGACCACAAATTAAGTTTCTACAGACAAAATAAAGAATTAAAGATGCTGACCTGAACTAATAGCTTGATCAATAGTCTGTTCTGAGAGAAGGCTGCCCCCTGCTGGTCTATATATGTAGTGCTACAACATGATGTGGGATTGCTTTTGCATCAATTAGAATCCGTTAGAAATGTTTTGTGTGTGTGTGAGAAATGTTAAATAATGTTAGGATGAGGATTTTAATGCTGTGATTTTAATTCTCTATAACGCTGTGTCAGCATGTATTTGCAGAAGCTTCCAGGTTAAAATGAATTATCAAGCAGTGATGCTGTTTTTGCAGCAGTAACTATGTACTTGACTATCTGGTGTATGAATTTTTAAAGGGTAATATAACTTTAAATAGAACACAGATGTTTGTTAACTTTAGTACTCGTATCATCCTGCTGTAGTGTTTAAAATTAAAGCTGGAGAGTCCTCATTATCTGACCGTAATCAATTTCTCTGTTTTAATTAGACTGGCAGGCCAATTTCCAAAGGGTTTGTCATGATAAAGGTACTGCCTAAGGGTGCAAAAAGCTTTTGGAAACTTGTTCTCTAATGGTCTGCATAATTAAATGGGTATAAATGATATCTAATGGTCTGTGTTTGCTACACTACCACACGAGGGCAAAATGTGGTTTTTCTTTCATCAGTCAGGGTTTGCGTTTATTTCGCTCTGCTGACAGAACCGCCAACAGCGTCATAGTTTTAATGAAAACGTAATGAGAGTCAATATGGACTTTATTCTCTCTCATTTCTACAGAACATCGTCAATTAAATGCATTTCATTAGAAGCAAATAGCTTGTGAACGAGTGTGTAGTATTGTTTAGGAACATTTCTGTGATCAGTTATGACTCAACTTACTCTGTGTGTTGAACGCTGTGGCGATTGTTTGTCTGTGCTTTTACTGGGAAAAAACTATAAAATGTATATTTTTGTCACAGTTTATTCCTAAATGGATTAAACTAAATGGAATGGAATGCGATCATTTAATGGGGCTAATGGGATGTCATATAGACTGTGTTGCGGTAAAATGAAAAAGTTACTAGTTTGATGGGGTAACTGTGATGTTTTTTTGTCTGCACTTTTACACAGATACAGACACAGATAATGCACCACTAACTTTTCATTGTCTAATCCTGCTTCAGGTTCAGCTGAGTGAGATTGCAGACCCTCCTCCTGATAAAGCATTACAGAAGTGAACATGTTTTCTGAACCTGACACTGTCTGCCATGAGTCAGTCTGAAGGTAAAACAGTTCCAGATCAAAAAGAGTCTCAGATCCACAGAGGACCAGTTGTAGTGCAAGACAATGATGATGTGTAGCACATTGACGGTCTGAACCATGAGGAACATTTTTAGGTGGATTTTGGCATCATAAACAGTTTTGTAAAGTCATGATGATGTTTTGGACCATCTTCAGTGTGTTGAAGAGCAAAGTTTGATCTGAGAGGAGGTCACAAGGGTTTTTTTCTTACTTTTTCTCCCTCCTAGCCGAACATTAACCCCAGCAGATGAGCAAGATGAAGAGCAAGGGGCCACACGGTACATACAGTGCCAAACTCAGGGCAAGGTAGCAGTTCTGGAGGTCCCTCTGCGACCTCCAAACTTACCAAGCCCACCAAACAAACTCAGGCAGAGCCTAGTTTTTGGCAGCTAATTGCTAGTCATTTTAAGAGGAAGGAGCTGTTGTCCAGCAACAGATCTGAGGTTTGCATGGAGAGCCAAGCGGCTGTAAGAAATCAAACCAGACTGTGTTGCTATAGAGACCGTAGCTGCCACAGAGGTCACGGTAAGTTGTGCTAAAGGCATAAATTTCATTCCACCTCTCAGTTGTGCCCAGGATAAAGGTTGTGCATATTGTGAGAGGAGGCCAGTGTGGTCGCACCTGTGCGTAGCCTGGGGAGCAGGACAAATTGATAAAATATTAAAGTGATATTGAAGGGCTGGTGTAGGCTGAACCTGCAGGCATTTTAAGAGGTTAAATTATTCACTCTGAGTGCTTTGGCTCTGCTGGAGTGTGTGTGTGTGTGTGTGTTTGCTGTAGCTGTTAATTGGCTCCAAGAGGAGTTTTCTTCTAGTGAAAGTCTGCACTGCAATTAAATTAAGAAGAGAAAGCATCCATCAAATCTCTTTCAATCATTAACACATTCAGAGTAATCAAACAGGCGACATGAGTCAGTCAGGATGGATGAATGAGTGACACACAAATAAAGTGTTTACTGTATGAATGTTAGGTTAATGCTAACTACTCTGGAGTCATCTTACAATAAGAAAACATGTTAGCAGGAAAGATGCTCAAATTCTGTTTGGTGTTTTGCTATTGAAGGTTAAGGTGCTCTCTCCCTCTCTCTCTCTCTCTGGTATTACAGAAAGATTGGAATAAGGATTCAGTAGTATCTGGATGCAGAGACTAACAGCATAACTGATAAAGCTAATAGGGTCTTACAAGATCAGATGGATAGTAACTCAGTGCAGTGGGGGTTTATTTTAGCTGTTATTTGAGACCTGCCCGTTGAGTCTGGATCACATGCAGTCATTAACCGACATCTGAAGTCAAATGTCTCTCATCTGTTTTGACTGTCAAAGACTCTTAAGCATAACTTTGTGAAAAATGGTACTATTGAGTGTTGTGAGAGGGTGTGTGTGGTTGTCATGTTCAGATGTGTTTTTCAGATGTGTGTTGTTTTTTAAAGGGATTCCTAAAAATATCTAGCAAGATTTAACACTTGCTACATGCTTGTATGAAATACTGCATCATGATGTTAGGGTGTTGGGGGTGGTTGCTAGGGTGTTGCAAGTCTAACAACTAAGTTTCTATGATATCCTGGTTCCTAGGAGTCTTAGGGATTGTTATTCCCGAGCAGAAATCTTATGTCAGCAAGCTGTATGATTTGAGTTCTTCATGTGTGTAGTGTAATTGTGATGTGTAACTTGTCATGTAATACTTACTGGATCATTTAAAGGCAGTGGTGTGTTGACCGTTAGCATGTAGCATGTGTACTAGAACAATAACTGATATCAGATCTGTACTGAACAGCAGATGTAGTGTGTGTTTCTCTCCAGTCTTCTTACATTTCCCACATTTGCTTTCATGGTTTAAAGTAGTTTTGAGGCAGTTTTGAAGTGCAGTGCCATGATAAAATGGATGTTGACTGGATTAGTGGCTTTCTGAACACACACTCCCTCAGAAGAGAATCTGTAAGCAGACCTGTAAGCAACACTATGAACCTCTAAGAACACCTTAGCAACCACATAGCAACACCCCAGTGTTGTGGCAGTGAATTAACGAATTATTAATATCTCTGTCTAATTTTAAAGGATTGTTCAGTTTGTCTGTGCAGTTTATCAAGTGAACTAAATGCACTTGTTTTCTAAAGCGGCTATCTGTTGTTTTGCAGACTCCTTCGTCAACAGTCAGGAATGGACATTAAGTCGATCAGTACCAGAACTCAAAGTGGTGAGTGATCTTTCCACCTCTGATGTCTTAAATGATTTTCTTCCCCATAATTCCTAAGGTGTCTAGACATGAGTGTATTCATTGTGCAGGTTTTTCAGCTAATATTTCTCTCCAAATAGCCCCAATCACTAAAAATCTCTATAGTATAAAAATAAACATATATTCACAGTTTTACTAGCGTCACTGTACTCAACACAAGAATGATCCAGCATCATAATTATAATCAACTAATTAAAACAAACACTCTCATCATAATGAGACAGCGAGATGAAACGTATGCATATGAAAAATGGCACATCCAGTAATCTGTTAAGAAGTTTCTATACGTTCTGTGGTTTCCCTGTACGTGATAAACTGCTGGTCCAGAGCGTTATTATATAGACACATCGTGCGCTGTATCTTCTGATAAACCCAAAGAGTGTTCAGTTCATTCCTCTGATGTCTGGGATGAAAGAGCTAATGTTTGACCCGTTTAACAGTCATCAGAATTTGTTCTATTTAAATCTTTGGAGAACAGAGCTGAGGAGCTTCTAATCCTTCTCACAAATGTTGAGGTGAGGGCAGGTCTGATGTTTGTGGGACAGAATGAACTATTTTAACAGTTGAATGACTAAAGCAACGTTCTGCCCTCCTCTGAAAACTGATTGGTTTCCAGGAATTCACAGTACAGTATATACAGCATATTGTGTTTGTACATTCAATATTTTATTTCAGTATATTTTAACCCTGGGCCCGTTTTCAGATTTTCAGGGCTATATGTGGGTGAAATTGAATGCTTTTAAAACTGGTGAAATGTGTTACTACTTTAACTGTCAGCATTATCAAATGGGCCAAAGCATGTCATAAACAAACATGGGTGTAAAACTCTATGAATGACTGACTTATTGCAGAATTCTGTTGGCATGTCTTCTGTCAGGCCGGGGCTGTTCCGTACTGGGCAGAATTTGTATACTGGTTCAAAGTGAGTTACTCCTCACTTTCTTCCAGAGAAGCAGCAGCATCTCCATCCTCATTATGTGAGGAAAGCTGTCCGTCCACAGCTGTGCAGAAACAGACGGCGTGTTACAGACTGACTGACAGAAGCACGTGGCGTCAGGTGTGAGGAAGTTCTCCTGCTGAAGTTCTCTTCATGGCTGAAGCATTGTTTGATTAGAGAGGAAGTCCTGATGCAGACTTCTGTTGCTGTTGATAAGTTCATAAGCTGATTTTTCTCTGTCAGGTCAAGTGAATGATTGTAACAGATGAAGAGTGGGCTTCATTCTGATGTTAGGACAGGGTTAGAGGCTGCTGTTGGTTCTCTCTAGTTTAAGCAGTGGATTCTGATTATAGTTTGATGATTGCCTCAGACCTTCTCTGATCTTAAATGGTCCTGAGTTCTAAAGTTTTAGAGCAGCTTTATTTAATTTTTTAATTTAGAAAGTTATTTTCTTAGTTATAAAGTTATAAAGTTTTCAGTTGTTATCTTAAATAGACTCTTTCTGTCCTGTAAGATTTTCATATGTAAATAAATGTTGTGCTTGACAAACCTTTGCGTGTGCAATCAGTATCAATGGTTCATAAATTGCTGAATAGTGTTTTTTATAATATATGTCCCCTTTAGGTTTCTGAACATCCTGATATTAATTTCAATGCTTGCGTCCAGAAGGCACAAACGTAACTTTTGAAGGCAGTATGAAAGCTAATTTGTTTTCACTAGAGGAGAATAGAAATTCATTCAGAGAAATACATTCTCTGTCTTTTCTTTGTAATGAATCCTGTGGTCTCAAATAAACAGATGTGTAACAGATTCTTTTCCTCAGTTTGCATAACTAACTTGATTCTCT
Organism: Botia kubotai; assembly: GCA_036877585.1. Lineage (NCBI taxonomy): Eukaryota > Metazoa > Chordata > Actinopteri > Cypriniformes > Botiidae > Botia > Botia kubotai. The sequence goes on from JAZGTI010003247.1 coordinate 9,437, forward strand.
CCCAGAGCAAAATATCTTTATTTTATAAAGTTAAAACAATGACACCGTCTTCTGTCCAGGGTTCCAGTGTATTGTTCAGAATTTAACGGGATCTGTTCTCAATCTCATTTGTTCATCTTAGTTTCTCAGAGAGAGAACGATCTTCTTTGTCTTTAAATTATACACACAAATGTCGTTCTTTGTTGCTAATGTGACCTGACTGCTGTTTCTGTGTGCAGGGCATTGTGGGTAACCTGTCTAGCGGGAAGTCGGCATTAGTGCACAGATATCTGACAGGAACATATGTTCAGGAGGAGTCGCCCGAGGGTAAGCCGACTGCAGCGTGTTTGTCTGGTCATGTCACTCAACAAAACCTGTGGAGCAGATTTTACTGTCCATAAATGTGTATTTTCTCATATAGTCATCTGGGGGTTCAGCATCATTCAGTAAAAGGTTTTAGGTCGACACAGACAAGTGAAAACTTAAAATTCACATACCAGCTTCAGATGCTACAGATGATCATTCATAAAATTCATTAGTGACACTCACCCTTGAATTTGTTGACACTTTATTGTCTTTTATCCTTTTCCTTATAGAAATGTTTCCAGCTTAGTGAAAATTCAGTTAGCGTTCACTACACATCCTTCAGTTTGTAAAAACACACACACAAAGTACAATCACAAAACTAGTTATAAAATTAACACACTAACCTTGTCTGTGATAGATCAATTTTTTTAACTGCTGTTATTCTCATAAAGTTGATAAACAAAGTGACTTTTGTACAGCCCAAGAAAACTCATTTGTGCACGTAATAATCGACTCCAGTGCTTTAACAAAAATCACAAGCAGCACATTTCAGCTCTTAAACCTTTGCTCACTCTAGCACCCCAGACTGTAAGTTCTGCACAGACTGCAAACAGGACGAGACTAAATCATTTCCTGTGGTTGTCAACAGATTCAGTCAGTATTTAACTGACATTAAAACCAGAACATTCCTTTAATACAGAGATGTTGTGAGTTGACAGTACAAACTGCTGACAGGTTGAGTGTTCTGGTCCAGTGGGAAACTAGCGATTAATGCAGTTGTGATTCACACTGAGTAAAGTGTTCACAGACACTCCCAGCTTTATTAAGCAGCGCGTGATTGAAAATTACCCCAATTTCTCCTTCTAAATGTATTATCTGTCATTCAGTGCCTGCACACTCAGAGCTCTGCGTTTCCATGCCGATGTTCCGCCTCTCTGATAGCTCAGGTGTTGCCATGGCAACAGGAGGGTCACCCCCGGCCTACCCCCGACAGAACGTGTCATCAATCTAGCACGTTTACTTTTGAGTGACGGGAGAGAGATTAGAAGTTAACAGCCTCTTGGAATCAGCTACACTTCAGAAATCTCTAAATCAGACATTAGAATCACTGAAGACAAACCAAGACTGAATTTCTGAAGACTCACAGCATTGTGAGCATTGTCAGACTGTTTCTCAGTATAATTTCATTCCACCAGTGCAGCAGAAACTTAGAGCTGCAGATTCTGCAGCAGAAACTCAGAGCTGCAGGTTCTGCAGCAGTGTGAATGAACAGGGAACTGCAGAATCTTCAGTCCTGTTATGACACCTCGTGGCGACAGTTTGTACACATGCGTTCACACTTTTATTCTGTTTGCTACCTGCTGTATTCATACATCGTCTTTACATTTTCAGTGAGAGCCCAGAAACGTTCCTGCTCCCTCTTCTCCAGCAGCTGTCTAACAACACTAACAAACTCACATGTGTTGAGAGGAACCTTTAATCTCACTGCTGCTGTCAGAATGGCAGATTTTACACAAGACTTTCATTTACTCATTTTATGTTTTCGTTGGCTAATATTTTTTTTGTTGCTTAGCATGTGTCCATGTGCTGTATAAAGCAGCAGGAGAAGATGGGCATACATCACACTCTTCCTCCACCCACAATCCCCTGCTTCTCCATAGCACTTCACAGCTGCCAGAACACAACATGAGAACTGACGTGATTCAGAGGTTCCTCAGGCCTGTAAATGATCTTCAGAGAGGAAGATGATGGTGTTGTTGATGTTTTCTGTGCTCTTACAGGTGGGCGGTTTAAAAAGGAGATAGTGGTGGATGGACAGAGTTATCTTCTGCTGATCAGAGATGAAGGTGGACCACCAGAACTGCAGGTAAGCCCTGTATGTGTGTGGGTAAAGCCCCAGATTACTGTATGAATCCAAAAGAATTGTTAGTGAGTGAATCAAAGGATTATTCAGGTCTGGAATATGCAGAGTGTGTTTGTTGAGACAGTAAATGAGTGATTGTTAGTGAGTGAATCAAAGGATTATTCAGGTCTGGAATATGCAGAGTGTGTTTGTTGAGACAGTAAATGAGTGATTGTGAGTGAGTGAATCAAAGGATTATTCAGGTCTGGAATATGCAGAGTGTGTTTGTTTAGACAGTAAATGAGTGAGTGGGGGAGCTTTAGTTTGTAGGTGAGCTGTCTCTATAAGAATACATATGTGGTCTGTACATATAAGGACATGCAGATGTGGTTTATGTAAATAAATACTGAAGCTGCATGTACAGTTCTAGTAATGCCTCAAGTCCTGTAATTCTCTTGCTCGGTTAGCAGCTTTAGTGTGGCATGCAGAAAGTGAGAATTACAGTCCAGATAGCTGCTACAATATTTCATAAATGTGCAGCTTTATGAACACCCTCCCGGACTCGTTTCAGTGTTTCACTGCGGTTCAGTGTAGTTATAGTGTGATGGCTCTCGTGGCAGCTCTCAGAGATGAGATGAGCACTCACTTCCTGTGTTGTGTGCGCTGAACTTTCCTGCAGCGCAGCTCCCTGTGGAGTAGCCCTGATTATTATTCACTGTTTTTTCTGCTAATTGATTAGAAAGAAGAATTTGTAGTACAGTCCTTCAGATTTCATGCAGACGTGAACGAGTGTGTTAATGAAACTGTCTGTGATTAGAGATTCTGCTTCATCTGTGAACAACACAAATGTGATAAGCGACTCAAATAGCTTCAGACCACTAAGAACATATTTACCTGTATACAGCACAAAAACATAACTAGCTTCTCAGAGGAGAATATTCTTTAAAATAGAAATAAAAATAGACACGAGTGACATGCAGGTAAAGTGTAGATCTGTGAATATTAACGTGGATATAAAAGACTTATAATAATAAAATAATTAAAACTCACAGCAATAAAATATTAAATAATGTTAAGAGGGCTCACCTGTCGTCTTCTGTTGAAAGACATTAAAATGAGTGATTAACTCGATAAGACACAACACTGATAAGACATTGACAGTGTGTGCAGTAAAAGAGACCATCTCAAAAACAGGCTTTTACATGTAGAAATCTATGAACCGTAGCACAGGCAGTTGATGAGTTAGTTTGACATTTCTCATACTCATCATTGCCACTGTTTTGGTGCAACATACATTGACATTTAGACATTTAGAGGTAGCAAAAACATCTGCCGTACACAGTTACACTTACACCAAGATTCCAGCATTTCATTGCTTGATAGAGGAGATACCTGTAGAGAGAGAGGAGAAAGGATTAGTAGGTGTTTTTTTATATAATTCTCGTGTATACTGGTGTCAGGTATTCATGAAAGAGGTTTTGAGCTGTTAGCTGTAATGTAGTGAGGGATGCAGCAGACCCAACAGAGTTTGGAAGATCATTCCACCAGCGAGGACTGATGAAGATGAACCTGCAAGCAGGTGATTGTGTGTCTTTAGAAGAGGCTATTACAAGGCAAGGTTCATTTGCTGACTGGGATCTGGAAGGATGTAGATGTGTATGAGTTTGTTAAGGTAAGTTGGTGCAGAGCCAGTGATGGTTTTGTATGTGAGGATTAAAGATTTAAATTTGATGTGTGCAGCAACTGGTAACCAGTGAAGAGAAATGAGGAGAGGTGTGACATGGGTTCTTGTAGGCTCTTTGAAGACCAGTTGAGCTGCTGCGTATGATATCATTATACATCATATCATATCATTATACATTATAAATGGCAATAGAAATCGATTTCAAAACATAAAATGCTACGACAAGCATCAGTAGATTTAGTCATTTAAAATGGTGGTGTGCTTGTTTTCAGTTTGCTGCCTGGGTGGACGCAGTGGTGTTTGTCTTCAGCCTGGAGGACGAGATCAGCTTCCAGACGGTTTATAACTACTTCCTGCGTCTTTTCAGCTACAGGAACACAGTGGAGGTTCCCATGGTGCTGGTGGGGACGCAGGGTGAGTCATCAGACACTCTATTATCTGTCTACAGTAGAACAGAGCTCGTCTTTATTAAAACTCCTGCACTTCATCATAGTCCTTCATCAACTCACTGAGGCGCCTCATCTGCTGAAAGACTAAAGTTTGTGTGATCTTGTGTGGATGTTAGATCTTGTGTGATCTTGTGTGGATGTTAGATCTTGTGTGATCTTGTGTGGATGTTAGATCTTGTGTGATCTTGTGTGATCTTGTGTGGATGTTAGATCTTGTGTGATCTTGTGTGATCTTGTGTGATCTTGTGTGGATGTTAGATCTTGTGTGATCTTGTGTGATCTTGTGTGGATGTTAGATCTTGTGTGATCTTGTGTGATCTTGTGTGATCTTGTGTGGATGTTAGATCTTGTGTAATCTTGTGTGATCTTGTGTGGATGTTAGATCTTGTGTGATCTTGTGTGGATGTTAGATCTTGTGTGATCTTGTGTGATCTTTGTGTGATCTTGTGTGATCTTGTGTGGATGTTAGATCTTGTGTGATCTTGTGTGATCTTGTGTGATCTTGTGTGGATGTTAGATCTTGTGTGATCTTGTGTGATCTTGTGTGGATGTTAGACGTTCATGAGAGAAAGAGCTGAGAACTGATCCTCCACGTTTAACCCGTCTTCCACTGGAGTAGTGAACACACAATTCATGATGTCATTCTGTTGTTGTGTTTTAAGATGCCATCAGTGCTGCCAACCCCAGAGTGATTGATGACGCCCGTGCCCGAAAACTGTCCAATGACCTGAAGCGCTCCACCTATTACGAGGCCTGCTCCACCTATGGCCTTAATGTGGAGAGAGTCTTTCAAGATGGTGAGAAGACTTGATCTTGATCTTGGTGTTGACTTGTATCTTTAAAAACTTCTTGAAGCAAATAAGCGTTTAGACCCCTGCGTGCATTTAGCATCTTGATCTGTAGGTAAACTTAAACATTCCCAGAATGCATTGCTGTCAGAAAGCTTGGGAACCCTCAGAGTATAACTGCCTGAGAAGTGAAACACAAGACATCTCACAGCAGATGATTATTATACCTGATATCTTTTCATTATTAATTTCATTATTAATTATAAGCACAGGATTGCATTATAACATGCAACAAAATATAAGTTTTAGGAAAGTTTTCTACATGCTTCATAAAAGGAGCTTCAACCAAATTCTTATTAAAAGTCTTATTGTCCAGTTGTTCTAGAACCTGCTGTTGCATATTTTGTTGTATCTCCTCATCTAACAAAGAATTCTGTTCTTTATCATTTGATTTGTTTTCGCTGTGGTTTAGTGGTCAGAACATTTGTGAACAATCCCAGAAAGCAGGTGGAATATCAGTGGCACTCCAGGTTCACTGGTCCACTGAGAGGTTTAGCCTGTGGTTTCAGACGCTGTGATCATTTCAGTTCTTTGATTGCTCTGCACTGGTGCAGTTTGCTCTGCACTCTGTAATATAACAGTTGTCAGATTGGTTTCTCTCTGCCCTGCCGAGGTGTTAAGAGCTTTTCTCTCCTGTGTGTAATAGTCTCCTTGGGCTCCATTTGAAACAATTAAAAGGCAGAAATGCATTTGTTGTCTCGAGACAGTTGACTTCAGCTCTTTGAAAACAGATGTCACCATCATCTGCTCTCTGAACCAGAACTGTCTGTGTCTCTCGTCTGTTTTCATGTCTGTATAGTGTTCAAGTCATTCTGTTTTTCTCTTTATTCTTTAACTTCCTTTTTTAAAGACAAACATGGAGAGCATGGAGTCACATGTTTAAAACTGTAGACGTGATAAGGGTCACAGTATTATCCAGGAAATCTCCATTTACTCAATAAAAAAATATTAGAACCAGAGAGTGTGCCATACACATAATGAGTGTTAACACTGGTTACAGTTAACATGAGCTGGACAAAAACTACAACCATTGTAAGATTTACAGTCAGTCTCACTGTGTAGGTGAAAAGCAGCTGCTTCTGCATTTCATTGTTTGTTAAACAAAGTCACGTCTGCACCTGTCTGATGTTTATAGTTGTCAAGACCGTGTGTGAGTATAGCACTGTACTTATCGTCAGTAAGAAGTCAAAAATACAGTGTGTGCTGTTTGTCATCATTTAAGGATTTGTTTATCATGACATCACATAACCTGTGGTGTGTGATTCACAGTTGCTCAGAAAGTTGTGGCCCTGAGGAAAAAGCAGCAGCTTTCGATTGGTCCGTGCAAATCTCTGCCCAACTCCCCCAGCCACTCATCAGTGCCGGCTGCGTCCGTCCCCTCAGTACACATCAATCAGGTGAGTCAGCTGACCGGAGATCAGCTGCTGTCAGTAATTACCTGAGGTGTTGTTTCAAACACTGCTTTGCTGAATGGTCTAATGTAGACCAGAACTCTGGAACCTAAGAAGTGTTCAGGTCAAAGGTCACTGGGATCTGAATCTGTAACATTTAGGGCAAAGGGTCAGAGGTTAACTTATTCATAAGTAATAATGTCAAGTTAACTCATTTGATTCTAGCGCTACTGAGCCGTCACTTGCTGCTTTTCTATCTATCTGTCTGTCCGTCCGTCTCTCTCTCTCTCTCTCTGTCTCTATCTCTCTTCCTTCAGGCTGCTAATGGAGGAGGCGGGTTCAGCGATTACTCCTCCTCTGTTCCCTCCACCCCCAGTATAAGCCAAAGGGAGATGCGGATCGAGACGGTGGCCGCCTCCAACACTCCAACGCACATCCGCAAGCAGTCCAAACGACGCTCCAACATCTTCACAGTAAGTATGAGACAGCTGATGCAGAGCACCACGCACTCCCACTACTGAGAGTGCTGGACCCCCCGACTGCAGATCTCCAGCAGCCCAGGACAATGAGCTAGAGAGAAGCTGTTTCTAGGTTTGGATCTGCCCTTAGGTACCCTCATCAGACACTCCCCTTCCCCCAGGGCAGCAGAGGGCAAAGCCAGAAAGTGTAATACCATCTCTGACCACAAGTACAGAGTGGAGTGTAACCAAATCCTTCCTGCCTCTGCTATCATAGAAGCGCATTACAACATGCTTTTTATAGCTGCAGTTTTCAGTAAACTCTGGGAGGAAAAGTTAAATGATGAAAGTTTAGCTTTGAGTTACACTGATTGCTTTACATTTTTGATTTGTTTGTTCTCTTTTCCTATACGCTGTAAATTACACATCTTTACACCAAATGAAATCTCTCAGCTTCCCAGTGTCTTTGAATACCTGCTGTCCCTAGTACTTTAAGAAAGTACCACAGAGAGGCAGAGCTGTACATACTGTACTAGTAACACCACCATCATCTGATCTAACCAATCAAGATCCAGATTTGTCCTCCTTCAGCCAATCTCCTTCAGGAATCAGTAAACCCAAACTAAGTTTGTGCTCTTACATGCCCCCCCTCACCCCCCAGTCAAAAGGATCCCGCAAGGTGATTGGCTGCAGCTGTGTGCTAGCTTCCCCTGTCCTGTCTCTGCCTCCCTCCCTGCTAGGTAGTGTCAAACCCCGCCCACGCGAGACACGGCGCTCTACCAGTGCGCGTGATGGAGCCCAAGCACCCCACCTACCCCGTCTGGGTGCCCGAGTGGCAGAGCGAGCGGGAGTTTCAACTCATGACCTTCTGAGGAGCCCCGAAACAGACATACGGGTGGGCGGGAATAGGGTGAGGAGAGGGAGGGGGAAGACAGAAGAAAGAGGGAGGGGCCAAACAGCATCTCTACACCCAGAAGCAAATTTGGAACATCCTGACAGTTGGAGACAGCTGGGAGATGCGATGGCTGCTTATTGCTGGATCATACACTAATTTCAGCTTTGACATCATGTCTAACCAGTCATCTCATAGGCCATTGGGTAAATTTAGCCACTGCAAGGATAAATATTCAGAAAAAGCTGCATAAATGAGGAAAGCCTTCATTTATCTCGCTGGTGGGTCTCCAGAGCTTGTGGCAGCTTTTTTAAAGGTCATGATGTTTTATGTTAGATATTATTTAGTTGTTCAGAATCAAGAGTTGCCTTATAATCATGCAGTCTTTTCTGGCATCATGTTAGTTTGCACTAGAATTTAGAGTATAACCTTGATGAATAAAAACTAAAATAAAATGTGGACCTTCTGAGTTGAGACAGAACAAATTGAATCAAACTGATTTCTGTTGACTGCAATAATGAATCCAACCTTAATAAACATTAGCTCAATATTCTTTTAAAGAAGCCATAATATTTTGTTAATGAAATATTTAGGAATAATTACTTTATAAAGATCAAAGAGTAAAGAAAGTAAATATTATTATTGATTAACAGTGCCAATTTAGTGATACTTCCTATCACGTGTAATTCATATCATCAGCTAATCATTAATATTATTTTATCAGTGTGTGTCTTTGCCACTAGATGTCAGCAGAGGCAGGAAACTGAGCATAGTGCTTCCATGATACTTCACTGACCGTTGTGTTCTTGTTTTCTGCTGTGATGTCGTAATTCTTTCAATATATGAAAGCACAGACCGGATGAAGGCTTTATTTATTTGATTGTGTTTCTGGATACATCATCTCAGTCTTGCCTGTAAAAAGCCTGTGATCATCTGTTATGTATGTAGATGTCAGTCATTTTTGACATCATTTCCTTTTTTCAATTATTCTGTTTCTTTTCCTGTATAGCCTTTATGTCTGCTCCCCATGACCAAAGTGTGCAACTGTTTTTGTCAAGATTTCCAGATATGTTCTTCTGTTTCCAACGTTTCTTCTACTAAAAGGGCTTTCCAGCTTCTTCTCAATTAGATGAGCCCTTGCTGGTGTTGGTGGTCTGGCCGCAATGCTTTGTGGGAGGGGGTCGTCAGTGCGAGGGCTGAGCAGACCTCACTGAGGAGGAAATATCTCTGCTTTGTAAAAACAAATCATGCAGTTGAAAGTATTGCATTGTGGGTATCACCATGGCTTTCTTTGCTGAGCTCTTTAAAGGACTGTGTTTGGACAGTAAAAAGACTTCAGTTACCAGAATATGTTGAACTGAACTAGAATCAGACATTAGCCACTGACAACGCCCCTGACCCCCTCAAATCTTAAAAAACAAACACTGCAGGAGGTTTTCTAACTCAAACGGACAGAACTCTGACAGAACTTTGCCTTTTGCAGTTATTCCCAACACTAGCAGGTGATTTGCCAAGATTTTCTTTGTTTGTTGAGCCTTATTCCTTCTTTTATCTTTTTGTTTTCTTTTTTTTGGCTGTCTTAGTTTTGACTTCTATGTCTGAGATGTGATTCCAAACGATGGAGAAAATCTTCATTTGTGGATCATTTGCAGATAGTCAGGCTTCACATCGAGTGCAGGAAACTACACCCTGTTAAACATCACTGTTTCCCTTTATCACCAAGACTGCAGCTTTGTTAACCACATCATACTCAAATGTGATGCTAGTCGAGCTCCTGATGCTGCACTGTTGGCATAGCAATGGATCCCTCAAAAAAGATGTGAATCCGAAAGGATGACACAGCTTTCCTGTTTGTGTTTACCAATATGCCAACCACCCAAACTAACTGTGAAAAAACATGATGTCACGTGACATCACATTTCCTGATAAGGAGTTTATAAAGCTGCATCTTTTACTTGATACAGGTGCTACAGTGCTACAGGTAATGCAGTGATACAGGTGCTACAGGTGATACAGTGCTACAGGTGATACAGTGCTACAGTGATACAAGCGCTACAGGTGATACAGTGCTACAGTGATACAAGTGCTACAGTGATACAAGTGCTACAGGTGATACAGTGATACAAGTGCTACAGGTGATACAGTGATACAGGTGATACCGTGCTACAGGTGATACAGTGCAACAGGCGATACAGTGATATAGGTGCTACAGCGATACAGGTGATACAGTGCTACAGGTGATACAGTGCGACAGGTGATACAGTGATACAGGTGATACAGTGCTACAGTGATACAAGTGCTACAGGTGATACAGTGCTACAGGTGATACAGTGCTACAGGTGATACAGTGATACAAGTGCTACAGGTGATACAGTGATACAGGTGATACCGTGCTACAGGTGATACAGTGCTACAGTGATACAAGTGCTACAGGCGATACAGTGATATAGGTGCTACAGTGATACAGTGCTACAGGTGATACAGTGCTACAGGTGATACAGGTGATACAGTGATACAGAGACGTGCAGGGGTGATTTCCTCGCTCTGGGTGTGAAGCTTCAGTGTGTCTTATGAAGGCCTTCATAAATGCAGGGGAGACTGTAGACAGGAAAGACATGTAATCCATAGCCATTAGTTTGTATTATTCTATTTAATCATTTGCGTGTTCATTTGGTTTCCATGATGATGTGGTCAAATGAACTGTTCCATGCATTTGGTTTTATTTAATTTATTAATGGACAAATATAGACTGCCATATAACTTGTATTGAATTTGATTTACAGTGATATTCTACAGAACGTATATTCGTACATGTATGAGATATATGAAACAGCGCCTCTGTACTCAAACTCTCTCTCGTGAGAACTGCGGTGTGCGGCTCTGCCTGTTGACTATTTCCACGTAAACCTGTGATTTGATTTGTATGGTGTCTGTATATATCAACATGAAATAAACTGTTGAACAAAACGCACCAGTGTTGTTTATTTGAGAGGATGATGCTGTTTATCTTCATGTGCTTTTCCTCTTCTGCTGTATGAGACGTGATGCTGGCTGACAGGAATGAGTGACTGTGATTGTGTGATTCATTTCTTAATCACATTTGAAAATGTTTTAAATTAACATGTTTAATATTCCTTCACAGGATTTTTCAGCCTGTTTTTCAAGAGAAGATGTGATAAAAAAATGCACAAATTAATGTTTTACACTTTCTTCTGTTAATGCCGCTTTTCTGGTATGTTTGTGTGAATATTTAACTCTATTTTCTTACTCTTCCTTGTAGGTTTTTAGCAGATTTGCATGTTTTTGCAGGTGGAGGCCTTGTGTTGTTAAAACAACACAGCGTAATAATTTCTACCAAATTTTTCCCTGCTAACCGAAGTCTTTATTCTGGTGTGTTTTTTGCATTTGTAAATGAAATGATGTGTGTTGTTCTTAAATTAGCCTCAGTGCTGGTTCTGTGGTTTGTAAAGCCACAGGGAGACGCCAAAGATCAAAAAAGAGCTCTTGGGGGTACCTGTAACTTCTTGTGTTACTGGTTAAACTTGTGTTTTATGTTTTGTTGTTGATTGTTTTGTGTGTCTGTCCTGGTCTGTTGTTAAATGTTGTTTATATATATATATATATATACATATATATATATATATATATACTGCACGCTTAATATGCTGCTGTATGTTTGCACTGTTCGGCTTGTGTGTTTCTTTGGGTCTGTCAAGTTGTTTGTTTTTGTTTGTTTGTTTTCTTGCAGTTTTTCGTTGCCCCCCACATCAACACACACCTCACTGCACACACACTAGTTAAGGCACAACACACACACACCCTCCACGTCCTCAGTTCCACATGTGTTCATGCTCTGTGCCTCAGACTGAATCATTCTCTTGTTTCTTTGCAGTCACGGAAAGCCAATGATCAGTCAAAGGGCAGTGAGAGTAAAACTGACAGTATAGGCAGTGGGAGGGCCATTCCCATCAAACAGGTACGTCACCTCACTTGTGCTCTCATTATATAAGGTAAGTGCACTGCTTTAGGGCATGACTGTACGCTGTTTATGGATATATGTGTAATGAAACGTCACTCATTTGTTAAAATACTTTGTATGTGTGTGTGCAGATTTGGCCTTTTGTGAGGGTCTCAACTTTCCCCATTGAAAAAAAACAGCTAAAACCAGTTTATGATGTTTAACAGGTTAGCTGGTTTTAGAGACGTTTTAGCCACATTTTCTAGCCACTGGAGAAGCTGGTCTTAGCTGGTCAGGCTGGAAGACAAGCTGACCTACCAGCATAATCCATCTAAGGCCAGCCAACCATCTTAGGCTGGTTTTAGCTGTGTATTCGGCAGGGGTTGTTAGGGTCGAATATGTCAACATATGTCAACAGCTGCGTGTGTGTGTGTGTGGGTGGGTGTGTGTGCGCGCGTGTGGTTTGGCACTGAAACAGCAGCTGAATAGATGTGACGTTAAAGTGTTGTAGCTCCTTTGTGTGACCGGCAGATGTCGTTGTAACACAACATTACCCTGTATGCAGGACACCGAAAGATTAGCAAATATATAATATCACAGTAATGGAAATGGGTATTTTGTATTTTGTAATGTCATCTTGTGCAACGCAGTTTTAAATTAATCTTTCTGTCATTAGCAGTTCTTGACAGAGCAGCTGACTAATATTTTTTTTGTGAAGTTCTTTATTTGTTCTCATTTAAACTTCCAAATATCTCTATCAGAACAGCTGAGTCAATAGCTGTTTTCAAGAAACGACTAAAAATTTCGTCTTCACTTCCTTAACTAATCAACTAACTCATCGCCACTACCTGTACTTCTACTTCTTTAAAAAAATTATATATATTTCAGCTTCTTACACTGTGCTGGAATACCTGAGACCTGTCTATAGCACTTACTCATTGTTGCTCTTATAGTTGTTGAAGTCGCTTTGGATAAAAGCGTCAGCTAAATGACAATGTAAATATACTAATGAACCCTAACCCTGACCTTTGACCCCTGACAGAGATTAGTGTCATACTGACATAGTGATTAATAATGAAACCGAGTATCTGTATTATTTCAGCTCTTGTTGTCCCTGTTGTTCATGGCTTACACTGGAGATGATCTCTTTAAGAACGCTCATTGTTTGCCTGCAGTGGAAACCCGGGGGGTGTTGTTGGTTTGGTGGTGCTGGGATGCTTCTCAAAGCAGCTGATCGCCCGGCCAGTCAAGTGCAGTAAGATCAGAGTCACGGGTGTATAATTACCTCCCCACCCCTCCCAAAATAAGAGCAACAATAGCAGTGATAGCTGGAGGTCAGACAGAGAGACTGTCAACACAAGACCTTTGTGTTTAACCCCTCTTTATTTTCCCCCTTTGGCCTCTCCTACTGACCACACAACTAATGACAGATGTGAGCTACAGAAAGAGAGACATCGCTGCACATTTAGCTCTCACATTCGCATTACTGTAATGTTTCGCTTTTGTTTGTTTTTTTCACCCAAAATGAATATCACAAAATTACTTTTTAAATCAAATATCAGAATAAACTAATAATACAAGTACTATGATGCATAAATACATTACAAATTAAATTGACATAATGATTCATTACGGTATATATATAACATTGTTCGTATGAATGATATCACACAATATAAACATCTTGTATGATAAAAACCTAAATTATCAAAGTATAAAAAAGTGATATGACCCAAAAACACTGACGGGGAGTTTTAGTTCTGGCTGGAATCTGGGGTGAGAGCTCAGAGCAGAGTACAGGAGAGAATCAGGATCACTGGGTCTAATCCTCATGCTTACAGAGGTCTGGAAAAGTTCATTGGTGCAACAGGCTTAGGAATACACAGAGTCTTTGCACAAACTGGATTTATTCTCGGGTCTCCCTCAGTCTCACAAACCCCTCCAACGCCACAGCACTGATGTGTGCACAAAAATCTTCCTGATCCCCAGCCCAGCCCAGCCCAGCCCAGCCGGTTCCACACATTTCCACCATTTCAGGAACCGCTGTGACTGTGCTGGAAGACCTGAACACAGCAAACCACCACAGAACATTCTTGTTCAAAGAATGAAAGAAACGTTGCTTCAACGCTGGGCAAATGTTCACACCTACTTTGTTTTAGTGTTGTGCTTGTGTTAATTGCTCTTAAATGTGAGTGAGCTGAATGAGTTTCTTCTGTTTCATGGAGAGGTTGTGTGAGGAATATCAACTCTATGTTTCTCAGGGTTAATGCTGCTGCACCTTTAAAAATGTACTATGGTACAGTGGTACAGGTATCAGATGGTATTATCTTGGTTATAATTTGATGTATGTTATTGTTCTATTTAATGTCACCCCAAGAATAAGAATATTATGGTATTGCCGTAGTTCATTCTCCAAAACAAATGTGTTGATGTTTTTATTTCAGTCTATCTCTCGGTACTGATCAATAAAATGCCCCGAGTCACACTGCATTTGTGTTGTACAGGGAATCTTGTTGAAACGGAGTGGAAAGTCTCTTAATAAAGAGTGGAAGAAGAAATATATTACATTGTGTGACAATGGCCTGCTGACATACCACCCCAGTTTACATGTGAGTATTCTGTTCTGTGAGTGTTCTGTTCTGTGAGTGTGCTGTTCTGCGAGTGTTCTGTTCTGCGAGTGTTCTGTTCTGCGAGTGTTCTGTTCTGCGTGTGTTCTGTTCTGCGAGTGTTCTGTTCTGCGAGTGTTCTGTTCTGTGAGTGTTCTCTTCTGCGAGTGTTCTCTTCTGCGAGTGTTCTGTTCTGCGAGTGTTCTGTTCTGCGAGTGTTCTGTTCTGCGAGTGTTCTGTTCTGCGTGTGTTCTGTTCTGCGAGTGTTCTGTTCTGCGAGTGTTCTGTTCTGTGAGTGTTCTCTTCTGCGAGTGTTCTGTTCTGCGAGTGTTCTCTTCTGCGAGTGTTCTGTTCTGCGAGTGTTCTCTTCTGCGAGTGTTCTGTTCTGCGAGTGTTCTCTTCTGCGAGTATTCTGTATTCTGTTCTTTGTGATTTGATTGGAAGCTGCAGTCAGTTTATGATGTAATTCAGTGATGATTTGCACTTCCTGCTGTAATGAATTTATTTTTGTCTTTACAGCAGAGTCATGAACCGTCATTTTCTGTTGGCTATTGTTAGGGAAAAGGCAGATGGGAGTTATCAACAAACTTGCTCTGTTTTCTAGAAGACATTGAACAATTAAACTGTTCTTTTTATCAATATTTAAAAGTACACAAGCACATATAAATGACCTCAGATGGCCTTGAAAGGTTGTGTTTTCTGCTCTAGTTTATTAAGAAGAGCTTTATTTGTTTATTAGCATGTAAAGAAATGAATAAGTTTCAGGAAGTTTTCAACATGTGTCTCCAGTATCACAGCCAAGTGCTGGACAGGTCAGCTGCTCTGCGGTTGCCACGGTAGCAGGCGTTTCTTATGGCTGTCGCTGGGGAAACGGCGCAGACCGATCTGTGCAGAGCATTTATCTCTGTCAGGACCCCTGCGTGGTCCTAATACTGCATTAAAATCCCTCTCATCTCTCACACTGTGTCTTTCTGCTTCTGATTTGCATTACACTTCTATAATGTATTCACCATAGATTAGTAATTAATAAGGGCTTCGTAATTAAGATCGACTCGAAACACAGCATAACTTAACCACACAAGTCACATTACATGAGAAGTGATAAGTGCTCTCTACAGACACGACCACAATTAATATCTTGACCAGACTGGTGTCTCTCAAAGCAGTGGGGTGTAATGGGCATCTCGTTTCATAGATGTGTGTAATTATAAACATCATAAACTGTATCACTGTTACTGTTGTTTGGGTTTGGACACCTGTGGACCACTTGTTCATCTTAATGAGAAAAACCAAAAGAGACACTAAGCGTGCAAAGAAGAGAAGAACAGTTTAACTTTGTGCTGCAGCCAGCCAAGCTATCCCACACATACCCCTTCTGTTAATTCTGTCTGCAACATCAATTAAATTGTTTGTAGAAACTAATTGAATATGGCTTAATCACACATCTTAATAGCTTTCTGCGCCTCAAACTGCCTGTTAATTTCAGCAGTAAAACGGAATGAGAGCCCTCACTGGGTAATTAGTACAGAGGCTTCTGAAGAAACTACTGCTTTATGGGGCGCAATGAAAGTGAAGCGGAGTTGGCAGGAGTCTGGCCAAAATCTCTACTTGCCTTTTTGTGCTGAGCAGGGTCATTTTCACCTTGACTTAAGCTGTTTGTGCTACACAAACTCCCAAGAAAATAAAACAGCCTGAATGAAACAGCAATGAGTCATTACTGCTAATTTAGCTAATCTGCAGCAACAGAAGCAGTTGAAATAGATTGTGTGGGCTCTGTGATGGTTTGGTTATCTAAGGCGGCTTTTATTGCTGTGTTTGTTTTTAAAGCTGCTGAACTTTTGTTTTAAATTAAATGTTAAAATTAAACTTCTAAATATTTGCTTTGGCCAAAGTCTGTGTCGACTTACCAGCATTGATCTACAGCTGCACCATGTGTTCAAAAACTGTTTTTCAGGACTACATGCAGAATGTTCATGGGAAGGAAATAGATTTGTTGAGGACAACAGTGAAGGTGCCAGGAAAACGGCCGCCCAGAGCTGTGGCTGCAGTCGCCCCCACAGCCAGCCCCAAAACCAACGGACTGACCTGCAGCACCCTGCAACTTGGTGTCGGGGGAACAAGTTAGTGGAGAGTTTTATTTATCACGTCGCAGGCAAACGTTGTTCCCAAGAAAATGCAAACCAAAAGAAATGAGTGAAGCCAGGGTAAAGATTTCATTTAAATATAGTGTATTTATGCGAAATAATTTTTTGCTTTGTAGCAATTTACTTGAGTAATACATTTACAATATTTTATTTGTCATGTCACAAGTGAAGTTTCTGGGAAGTGAAGCTGAAATTTTCTTCCTCATTAAAAACATCTTATAGCTGCAGGCAAAGACTTAATCGCTGTTTAAAAGCAGGAACAGTGTTAATGATTCACTGCTGATATCTGTGTACAGTGCTTTGAGCAACTGAGATAAAAGCGTCAGCTAAATGACTAAATGAGAGTGGAGGTTTGTGAAGGTGTAGTTGGATTCAGTGAGAAGAAATCAAGTGTAATAATAAAAAAACAGGAGCATCTTTCTCAAGGGACCGTGCTGGCTGGCATGAGTGCTGTGCAAATCACTTAGCCTGAGCTAATTGAGCTATTACAGTCAGGTCAGCAAGGGCTTCTGGGAATTGCAGTTTTCTGGTATGTGTCCAAAGCCTTGTGCTGGATAGAGAGCAGAATGTATTAGTCACAGAGACATCAGAAAGTTGTCAGTGTTGCTGGGTAAATGAACTGACTTGTTTGGGGAACCACAAAAGCTTTAGCTTGTAGTAGGTTGGCAACTAATTAACCTTTAGTTGACTGCGGAGGGCAGAGTGAAGATAAGGTATAATGGAACAATTCAGTCACAACATCTGGACCTCTGCTGGATTCAAGCTACAGAAATAGAGATTTCTGTGAACTCTCACACAGTCTTAGGCAGCTAACAGACATGAAGAAGGTTAGTTAGGACTGGTAACATTTGTTGGAATTAACGGCTTGCACAAATATGTCCTTTATTTATTTCATGTAGAGCATTTACACCCTTGTTCATATTTGATGGGCCTTTTTCCTCTTTTCATCAGCATCATGTTTACATTGGCATTTAGACATTTAGCGGGCGCTTTAATCCAAAGCGATTTACAAGGTGAGGAAAACAATGAAGTGAAAAATCATCAGGAGGCAAAAACATCTGCCGTACACTTACACCAAGATTCCAGCATTTCATTGCTTGATAGAGGAGATACCTGTAGAGAGAGAGGAGAAAAGATTAGTAGGTGTTTTTTTATATAATTCTCGTGTATACTGGTGTCAGGTATTCATGAAAGAGGTTTTGAGCTGTAAGCTGTAATGTAGTGAGGGATGCAGCAGACCCAACAGAGTTTAGAAGATCATTCCACCAGAGTTTAGAAGATCAATCCACCAGCGAGGACTGATGAAGATGAACCTGCGAGCAAGTGATTGTGTGCCTTTAGGACTGTGAGTGTATGTGTTTAGGAACGCAGCCTCAGCTTCACTTTACACAGATTTGTTCCTCAGCGCTCTCTCAGCCACATTCGAGGAGAATTGTGTTCATTTGTGCTGGAGAGTGAAAAGGTTGCGATTCGCAGTGGGTCTCTGTGGAGTGGAGGACGCACACTTGATCATGCAATCTGATTCTGATTTCATTAGACATGCATTTGATGCGAAGAAACAAAGGAGTAATTTTTCATTCATGGTGGGCTAGCCGAGGCCTGTCTTTCCTGCAGTCTGTAATTCATGCACTTCCCCTCATCTGAGGACTATTAGGAGCTCAGGGGGTGCGGGATTGGGGTCTGAGAATAGGAACGAGTTAAAAGAGTGCAAATGAATGAACACACAGGTCTGTCTCACAGAGGCTCAGTCTAATCTTTCTGATATGTATTCACTGGAACAGTTTGAAATATGATCATTCTGCTAGCATGCGTCCAGTTGTCTCATGGCTGACAGATAAATCATATCAAAGTGCTAATGGCTGTGCTTGTCAGATAAACTCATCTGCTGTGTGTGTGTGACAACAGAACATGCAGGGCTGCTGTATTTATTCACATACAGTCTACAGTATCCGCAGTGACTGGTGTTATGAACAGCTTCTACCTGCCCTGCTGTGTGGTATTGATCCAGCAGGCGGCTGTGAGCAGTGGCTTTATAAGAGAAGTGATTATTCACACTGTCTGCTTCATCACTGGACAGTGTGTATTTTCTAGAAGGAATACTCTGTAAAAAAAGTATTGTTCAAATCTTTTTTTGCTGTCATTACTTTGTGTTCTCTGTATACTGTCCATCTGGCCACCCAGCACCCTAGATTTCAGCACCAGCCTTTACAAACACAGTCAACATGAAGAATATTCCAGATTCCTCTTGAATCTGCTTTAATGACACGCCATCCTGTGTGTTTATATCCCACTGTTTAGATGTGAACAGGAAATAACAGGTTTTGTATCATGGGGTCGTTTCGGTGTACTGGTTAGTGAGTCAGGTTTGTAATTAGAAGGTTGAGTCCAGCGCTGGCAGGTTGCAACTGAAGTGCCCTTGAGCAAGTCACCTAACCCCCGATTGCTCCCTGGGTGCAGTAGTGTGCTTCCCACTGCTCCGTGTGTGTGTGTGTGTGCATGTGTGCATGTGTGTGTGTTCATGACTTGCAGTGTGTGTTCACTCCTCACCAGTGATGGGTTAAATGCAGAGGTCACATTTCAGGTATGGGTCACCATATCTGACAAATATGTGACTTTCATGTATCTAGAATACACTTTCATGTATTCTAGACCAGTTTCAGATGCTTATTATCCAATACAGCGCTTCACAGCTTGTGAGGTGCTTCAGTCAGTATTCTAAAAGCAAAACATTTTCCTGCTTTTCATTATTGGTTGTAG
Organism: Botia kubotai; assembly: GCA_036877585.1. NCBI lineage: Eukaryota > Metazoa > Chordata > Actinopteri > Cypriniformes > Botiidae > Botia > Botia kubotai. Next base: position 28,752 of record JAZGTI010003247.1, read on the forward strand.
AGATATTTCAGTCAGACTGTTATCTGCCACATTTTAAATTTGGCTACGAGAGCATTTCCAGAAACATTATTATGTGTATCTCCTCCAGAACGAGGACAGAGTGATTCCAGCAGGCAGCTGTCAGTTTGTAAGGGTGTTTCGCTTTGACCTGAGCAGGTGATCTACCCCCCTCTCCTGAAAACTGCATTGATGCTTCATTATTCACACACTTGTATGTAATGGCCACCCGGCTCGCTGCATGACTCATCAGACATCAGACAGCGCTCAGTGAGAAAAACAAGGAGAGATGAGAGGAAATCTTCAGCACCTCTGCTAATCCATCGCCTCCACTTAACAGCACAACATCAGGCCTGTGTCTGTCAGGACCATAACACTAATCAGTGCTCATGAAAAACCAGAGCCATGCAGCAGATGTTCTTTTCTTTCTCTATAAGAATGACGATAATACAAAACAAAGCCAAATAAATGAGGTAACAATTAAACGTGTTCCAGTTGATGTTTTCAGTAGTTTAAAGCTGAACGCACCGTGGGGAGACATGTGCACCCCAGGCGCTCCGGGTCACTTGCTGCTGCAGCTCTGTTGTACTCAGCGTCTCTCTGGAAGGCTGTGAAGTGGCCGCAGATTGGGCATTCGCTCTCTGCCCTGCGCTTGTGTCTGATAATTGCATTATCCCGTCTGTTATGCAGAATTGTTCTCTGGGGACTAATTGATGGAAACATGTTTAATTCATCATTCATTAGCACCAGATTTGACAATTAGCCATGATTGTTAGATTCTTGATGGAGATGATGGGTAGGGGCTTGTTTTCCTGCCTCTCAGACAGACATGCAAAATGAAACCATAAATAACAGAAGTGTGACTGTATGTTGTTTTGGGTACTGTTTCTTATTCCTGCTGCATTCTGACAAAGTGTAACGCTGATATTTGACTTTAAATAATGTGTTAATCTCAAAATATCACACTGGCTGTTTGTAATTGTGTAACCAAGTTTGATTCAGTTTAAATATCCATATTTTGTCAGGTATTTTAAATGTAAGTATATTGCTGCAGCTTTTAATGGAGAATATCACTGATAGTTTAACAGGTTTATTAACACAGCTCATAAGCTCATAATCTGCTTTAAAACAATATTTAGTAATGACCACTTGTGCGGAGTGTCAAAATCGTATTGCATTAGACTGAATAATAACTGCGCTGATCATTTAATTCTGTCATTCGGATGTGTTGCATTTAAACTAGTCAGGGGCAATATTATGACACGATGAATGAAAATCCTGTCCTGATGAGTGCTGTGGTGATTACATCTCTCTGAAGAGACAAATATACAATATACACTTACAAATGACTTCTGATTGTGACTCAAAGCAAAGTGTACGAACAGACTCCTGTTAGCCTAATGCGTCCTAACCATTAGCAGAGTAATAAGTGTATCAAAATCACATAATCATGTCTAATTAGTATCAGTAATTATCTTGTTGGGTGTGAGAATATTAATCTTGTGGTCTCCATAGGGGAGGAGCGTCTCTCGCAGGGAGAGAGCGATACAGCTTCAACCTCACGCTGCGGCATACTCGCTAAATTAGCATGTTTTAAATCAGCGCTGCAGAGGGAGGGAAGAGCGTCGTGTCAGGAAAAAAAGACAAAATTGCATAAAGGGAAAAACAACAGAGAAAAGTTTAGTCCCACTGTGAAATGCATTAGAGCCTAGTAAATAAAATATCAATGTTTTCTGTGTGGTTTTTAAGTTTCTGTTTATGCTAAACGGATTTGCGTGTTTGCATGAATTTCCATGTGTAAAACTTTTAAATGGATCATTTTTTTAAGGAGAGCATTGGTGAATGTTGCGGAGTATGAATGCATATGAATACATCATATAAATGAAATATCGCATTCTAAGAGCGTAGACGATAAGCGACATGATTGCTGAAGTATTCCAGTGTTGATTTTCAGTGTTTCAGGTTGAAGAAGAATACTGTACCGAATCTAATCTCAAGTACTGAAATATAATTACATTCAGTAAAGTGCCGCTTGGTAAGAGTTTAAAGCAATAGAAAACCAATCTGAACATGAAATACTATTGAAGAGAAAAACATTCTTACATTACATTATTTACAAAAACATCATTTACATAAAAACATGATGTAAACATTATTCTATACAAAGAAACACTTCAAACAAACTACAAAAGAATGGAAACTGATCTAAGAACACTGAACTCAACTGGATCGTGTCTCAAATCACACACTGATGAGTGAAACACTTCACCCAACACATGGGAGGAATGTTCTCCTCCCTGTTCATTTGATATGCAAACTTGGCATGATTTTGTGCTTAATTGTGTTTTATTGGTTGAATTTAAAATAGTTTTTGCCTGCTGTATGTGATCAGAACAGACCTGCACCCCAGACTAAGAATTAACCAAAGTGAGGCAGACTCCAGATCTTCATCTCTGAAGGTGTAAGCTGACCTTGAGTCTTGTGTTCCTCAGATTGTGACACAGACAGGCTGGTGAATTAGCGCCTGGTGTGGGCCGTCAGCTCTCTGTGGAGAGATGGATAGGTCGGGTGGAGAGAGAGGGGAGAGCTAATTACTGTTCCCAGTGTATCTTGTTAATTAAAGGCTAATTAGTGAAAGGCAGAGAGGGAGAAGGGGTGAGCGAGCGACTGCTCCTGTAGCACCATGAGATATGATGATACCAAACTTCACCACATTCATAGAGTAGCATCACTCCAACTGTTTTTGACATATTAACTAAACATTTAACTGAAGTAAGCCTGATGTTTACTAGAGGAAATATGATGAGTTCTTTAAGGGGACAATTCCTTGAGGTGCACTATCACATAAATACCAGTGCACATGAAAAAGACACCAGACAGATTTAAGCTCTCATCACCCACAGTAGAAGCACAGCTCATAGCACAATGTGTGCTGGACACTACACAAGAGAGCCATTGGACATCAAGATCTTTTAATAGCCCTCTTTGTATCTCTCCCTCTCTCTCTTTCTCACGGTTTCTGTCTCTGTGTCTCTCTTTCTCACGGTTTCTGTCTCTCTGTGTGTCTCTTTCTCATGGTTTCTGTCTCTCTGTGTGTCTCTTTCTCACTGTTTCTGTCTCTGTGTCTCTCTGTGTGTCTCTTTCTCACTGTTTCTGTCTCTGTGTCTCTCTGTGTGTCTCTTTCTCACGGTTTCTGTCTCTGTGTCTCTCTGTGTGTCTCTTTCTCACTGTTTCTGTTTCTGTCTCTATCTCTGTCTCTCTGTGTGTCTCTTTCTCACGGTTTCTGTCTCTCTGTGTGTCTCTTTCTCACGGTTTCTGTCTCTGTGTCTCTCTCTGTGTCTCTTTTTCACTGTTTCTGTCTCTGTGTCTCTCTGTGTGTCTCTTTTTCACTGTTTCTGTCTCTGTGTCTCTCTCTGTGTCTCTTTTTCACTGTTTCTGTCTCTGTGTCTCTCTGTGTGTCTCTTTCTCACGGTTTCTGTCTCTGTGTCTCTCTGTGTGTCTCTTTCTCACTGTTTCTGTCT